>JASUUF010000399.1:0-85171 GCA_030449835.1 Clausena lansium
CATTTGATGATACTCCACGCACAAAATGGCCAGAACGATTCCAAGAATTTCTTGCTTGGGTCAATGTTCAATAAGCTTCAACCAGGGGCCACAACTCTTAAAGTACTACAAGAGTTCGGTTCTCGGTTTATCGGCTCTCTCCGAGATTGGTTTGATAAGCGTGGGTCCTTATCGCCAACTCCAATTTGTTCGGTTTTCAGAGGTGTCACTTTGCGTTGGGCATAATTTATGATCAATTTATTGGAGAACCTACTGCAACAATGAGAGCTTGCTCGTAGAGAATACATGCGGATGAAATGTCGTTCCTTACAATGAAAGATCTTGATTTTCACTACAAGCGTATGTCCACTCTCTTCTATAAGCTCAATGGCTTTAATGATCCTACATTTGAAGCATGTCTTCATCGCTTCTATCCCTAAGGAATTACAACCCGAGCTTCAAAGGCTTATCACTGTCAATCGGTTAAATGTTGCGGAGACATATCGCTCGGCAAGATCTATCAATTAGTCGTTAATGCTCTTGAACGACTATGTGAGCAAAAAGAGTTTTTGAGAGATCTCATTGACAACAAACAACCTTTTCGCATCGCTTGCAAGAAGCCTCATATCAAGATCAAATGCAAGTCCGAAAAAGATTGTCATTGTCCCTCTAAAAGACAGCTCACTTCCGCAAGTTCCAAGACAGACGGTCCAGATCTAGTTCATCCAAGAAGAAGCCCTACCGCTTTTTCGGAAAAGAAGGATTCGTCCCGAGATGCACAAAACTAAAGATTCTCGTCGCTTCATTTGCGAAAGCGAGGTCATTTTGCAAAGAATTGTCCTCACAATCGGGATAAAGGCGTGCGTCTTATTCAACACCTTCAACAATCGTCAATATTATCGACTCCGAAGATGTTGAATCTGTTTATACTGTAACGAGAATGAGTATGATGACCAAACCGCCTTTGCCATCAGCAATGATTCAACTCATGCACTTCCAATTGAAGACACAGTTCCTGTCATCAGCTGTGCTCAACCAGTCATGGCATCCTCCAGTGAAAAAGCACCGGTTCCATCAATCCGTATTCAAATCCTTTCTTCCAGGTTTGCTAAACCTAAACCTCTTCTCGGATTTATTGACACTGGAGCCCAAAAGAGTATGCTTAATCCTAACATTCTTCCATCTTCTTGTTGGGAAAAACATACTGAGTATTTCAAGGCCGCCGATGGCGATATTTTTCATACCTCTTTGATTACCAAAAAAGCCATTGGTATTCAATTCTTCCAAAATTGTGTTCTTTGGACAAAAGTTGTTGGTTCAACTCTTCCTGATAAAGACCTTCTCATAGGTTTTGATCTTCTTCATCAAATGTCCAAATTACAGATTATGGCCATTGGGGATTCGGTTTAAACATATGTTTCTTCCATACACAGACACCCTTAAACTGTATGCTCTTTCAGACACACAACCTCCATATCAAACTTTCCATGAAAAGTTTATCCCTTTCTGTCCTGAAAATCATAGTCAGTTTACTCATCCTTTTCCTTTATGGAAGCACACTCAATTCTTTATTAAGCTTCCACTTCAGCTTAACGAAGATGTCAATCCTCCCAAGGCTACTCATCCAGGGATGACTCCTTCTGACCTCATGTTAGCTCATGATAAATGTGTTCAACTTCTGTCTCAAGGTTTCATTGAGTCCACATCCTCTAATTGGGCTTGTCAAGCCTTTTCTGTTGAGAAGCGATCAGAAATAGTTCGTGGGGAAAAACGACTTGTCATAGACTATCAGCCTCTTAATTATTTTCTATCAGACGACAAGTTCCCACTTCCTCAGATCCAATCCTTGTTCGTGCACATTCGAGATGCTAAGATCTTTTCCAGGTTTGATCTCAAGGCCAGATTTTGGCAACTTGGCATCCATTCAGCAGAACGATACAAGACAGCTTTCTGCATTCCCAATGCATATTCCCAATGGACTGTTATGCCCTTTGAATTAAAAGTCGCGTCTTTGCTTTTTCAAAAAGTGATGACACGGATCTTTGAGCCTATTCTCCACCATGCTCTTATCTACATTGATGACATCTTTTTGTTTTCTTCTGATCACGAGATTCACATGGACTTACTTTCCACGTTTCACAAGATAGTGGATCAGTAGGGCATTATGGTGTCGGCAACAAAGAGCATCCTAGGCCAACAGTCAGTTGAATTTCTTAGAATGGTCTTACAAGACGGAAAGTATTCTCCAGAGCCACATATCGCTCAGGAACTGTTACACTTTCCAGATCACCATCTTTCCAAGAAGCAACTACAGCAATTTTTTGGCATCTATCTCCAAGACTTTCTGCCACATGTCACTATCCACACCAGTCAATTTTCTTTGATGCTAATGACAGCTGCCTTACTTCGAAAGTCCATCCAAATGGCAACTATGCAATGGCTTCAACAATTAGCCCAAGGGTTCTTCTCCACCACAACTAATGGACACTTCAATCACCATTATTGGAGTACCCTATCCATTCATAGAAGACACGGGAATTTTTGTGAATATAAAACCCACAGGCCTCCATTGCATTATCCGCATCATCCCTTCAGTAGTTTTCTTCTTATTCTCAATCCGAGAATGGCGACGCAGTTATCTTTTAATCTCCATGACTTTATCCAGGCACTTCCTATGGAAATCCAAAGTCAAATTTTTGACAAGGTTACAAACCATCTGAGTTATCCTGAGAGCTCTCCTCCAACAAAGTGGAGAATCTGGGCATTTCTGTATGACATTAAAAATACTCCTCCTGTCGATACAGATGGTCGGATATTAACCTATAGTCTGATTGATCCTTTTCCTGACTTCGACCAGATGCACGAGTTTGTTTTTCGTCCTACAACATCCTTTTTCCATGTTATTGATGAAGATACAAACTGGGGTCATGATTTAATTTGCAATGCCATGCCTCAAGCATACTATGCTTTTTGGCTTTTGTTCAACATGTATCCTATGGCAGTTCTGTTTGATCCTCAACTCATTCACCGAAGTCGTCGATACAATCATGGACGATGGTTTGATCGCTTGTTCTCCCCCATCTTGCGGATCATCTCACTCTACAGCTTCTTGATGGCCACCATCTTTCTCAGCCTACCATTGTCATCATACAATTACGAGACATTTGGGGCCGTGACAAACCCCCGCTAATTCGTGTCGTTGATCACATCCATACCCATGATCATTCTCATTCAATGTGGGAAGGCTGTTTCCATGCTCGTACAGCTCTTGCATAAGTTTACAACACGGCGGCAATGTACAATACTCATAGTCCCTTATCTCCCCGCACCGAGACAACTCCCTGATTTGTTTTACAAAGAAGCAATCCGAAATAGCATTATCTGGAGCGATGATGACTCTGAGCTTGATATGAGAGAACAGTATCATACTTGGATTACCCACCAAGGACGCCAACTGTCTCCATAAACGTTGCTTCTCACCACTTTCGGAGAGAACACCTGTCATGTGTTGTCTTGTGCTTTATTTTCAAGTTTTGCTTTTTACAAAGTTGTTTGTCTTTTAGGGAGTTTGCTTTTCATAAAGTCACTTTATGACTTTTGTTTGTTTGTAATAATGTAGCTTTTCCAAAAGCTACTTTTATCTTTTGTTTGTTAGCAATCATGTGGTTAGGGGTCCTGTCCTACCACACACGTGTTAGATTGCTTTGTTAAAGTTACTTTTAGTTTTTGTTTGTTTATAATCAAGTGGCCAGGGAACCTGTCCCACCACTAAAGTTTGTTGGTTTGTTTCTCGGAGCTTTTCCTATATAAAGGAAACTCCTCCCCTTTTGTAAGATATACTCGAAATATACTTGAAATACTATGGTTTTCTTCTAAACTTTCTCTTGTTTTCTCTAAGTATTCCAGAAGTTAGACTCTTCTCTGAGTTTGTTCATCTCTATCCTTGTTGAGTACGTCCTATACACAAAACCTTGTGTAGGTTTCGTATAGTCAGTTGGTTACCAACCCCAAAGCCCTTGCATCAGTTGAGAAACGACGACTGTAAGTACGTTGTTCATGCTTAAAGAAAAGCCGACGGACAGGCGAAAAGATAGCGTGGTATGCGAGAAAGCAGTCAGACCCCTTTGCTGGTATATGGTCGTTTTGTTGGTCTTGGGTAACCCAATAGATGATATTGTTCATCGGGACGAATTGGTTCGTCTTTTGTACTCAACGTGAGTGGATATCCCCGAGTGGTATCAGAGCCCCGTTCCCGTTCCTGCCCGAGGTGGTATAATTTGTGATAAGTTTCTTGTCTTCTGGATACAAAAGAGAAAACAGCTTACAAAACCATGGCTTCATCTTCATCTCAACCTACAGATCTATCTCCTATTTCTATGTCTTCTACTTTGTCTTTACCCAAATCTTGCACTAAACACATGGCATCTAAAATAGAAAACCTTGTTGAATATAGTTATATCCCTGAGTCTGCACAGATTTCTGAGTCTTCTATGCCTTTACTTAGTCCTTACCATCTGTACAAAAGAGAAAATTCCTTAACCCGAGGAATTAGAACTCTCATCCATACTAATAGACACCTGCTCAAAAGAATATGTCCAGTCTTCAGACTTGACCAAAGGCGCTTTATCGGCCCTCCCAAGCAAGAAAGCGGTATGTTACTCTTGAGATTCCACCCGAATTAATTGTTCGGTGGAAACGAAAAGGGTATACTCACCTCCATTTTGGTGGTGTTCGACTCATCCTTACACTCCATGGCCGTAAAGGTCTACTGTTACAGCCCGGGCTTGCCTTTCGCTAGATACTCGTTTCAAAGAGTATCAACATGTCGTTATTGGTACAGATCCTCACAACTCGCACGCAGGACGTGTCCTCCTCACTTGCTCTCCCCATGTCACTCTGTCACTCAACGATGCCAACCTTCATACCACCTTGAAGGTACAAGTACGATCCGGGAGCGAAAATGATCGTTATTTCGAAGATAGCAACTCGCATCACCGGCTTGTCTACCGATTGCGAGAACCATGCTCTTGATCTTCCAACAAGACGATCTTCACATGATGCTTTGATGATCTTAGCAGATATCGAGACAAAGACCTTCCATAGTTCGATTCCTAGACAACTTGAGAAGCATGAACTCCTAAAACTCATGCCTCTTGAATGGCTATCCAACTATGAGAAGTTCCACCAGAATTCTCAGCCACTTCAAACTTCTGATGCTATGTTCGAGAAAAGATCAGACGGCTCGGTTAGAATGACTTTCCAGCCACCATCTTCGGAACAGGCACCCAGAGTTTCTTTTTCTTACACATCAATGATCACAAGAAATTCCAATCGCACAAGAAAAGATTCCCATCACGGCTTTGCTTCAACAAGATATCCAATTTATCCTAGCAAACTCGATGGTCATTTCTTATGGGATGTTCCTCAAGCCCATATGTGTGATCCAAGCTGTCCTTGCCTTGATGATTATTCTGATGATGAGGACGATACTCCTAAGCGTCGCAGAAAGAAAAAGGTTACCAGAACTCCTGCTACTTGCAAACCCATTAAACCTTTTCCTCCTGATCATCCTGAGTCTATGTCACCTTTACCTATCTACACCAAAGGCCTAAAAATCCTCAGACAAGAGAACCTCTTGCCTTCCTCACCTCAACCACCCTTGATTAAGTCCTGTATGATGTTCTCATCTTCATCCAGTACTTACAACAGTCAGTTTCCTTCCCTTGACAAACACACGGATCCAACATCTAAGGTTGTTACAAAACCTTATGTTCATGGTCCTGTCACTCCTACTGGTCAACCTGAAGAACCTAAACCGTTCGAGTCCGTTCTCAATCGGCAAACTCGAGAATGCTAGAGCCTGAATGTCGTTTTCGGAACAGATTCACACCAAAGTAGATGCGGTTGCTACACAAGTTCAACATACATCCCAAAGAAGTTACTTCGTTGTCTCTCACTAGACAAGATGTATGCAGACATGAACAACAGAGCTATTCAGCTTGACAACGAACTCAGATCTATGATAACACAGAATATCTGGGGTCATGAGTTTAACAAAAAAGAAGCTGAAATCCGCAATCTTAAGGCAGAACTTGCTCGTATAGATGCAGTAAAGGCATTTCAAAGCAACCACGGTGGCTAAGTCAGCTCCTCTACCATTTCAACCATCTACTTTCAAGACATACCAACCTTTCTATACACCATCCTTATACTGAGCCTCCCGACCCGAGTCCTATGTTTGGTCTATCTCATACCTCTCGACCCAACTCCAACTCGGACATCCTCCGGACCAAAAGAAGCGCACCAAAACCACAAAAGACTCCTGTTCCTAGTCCAGTTCCCACTCCGAACATACTCCATCTCATGTTTCGAGATACACGATCCGATTCATCTTGACACCACATCCCCGGATTCTAAACGAGAAAGCACCACTTCACCCGTATTCTTCTCTCACCTCTCCGCATATGATGGAAACTCCATCTCCATCCTCTTCTAGTCACTCTGAGCAATCTCTTGCTTCTTAGTCTGATGACTTCTCTTCCACAGCTCAGTCTGTCCCGACTTCCTCCGAGTCTTCCTCAAGACTTACACGAGATATCGAACTCCGCAACCTCTTCGATTCTCGAGTCGATTTGCGAGCCCCGTTCCCGTTCTGCCCGAGGTGGTATAATTTGTGATAAGTTTCTTGTCTTACGGATACAAAAGAGAAAAGTGACTTACAAAACCATGGCTTCATCTTCATCTCAACCTACAGATCTATCTCCTATTTCTATGTCTTCTACTTTGTCTTTACCCAAATCTTGCACTAAACACATGGCATCTAAAATAGAAAACCTTGTTGAATATAGTTATATCCCTGAGTCTGCACAGATTTCTGAGTCTTCTATGCCTTTACTTAGTCCTTACCATCTCGTACAAAAGAGAAAATTCCTTAACCCGAGGAATTAGAACTCTCATCCATACTAATAGACCTGCTCCAAAAAGAATATGTCCGATTTCTAGACTTGACCAGGCGCTTTATCGGCCTCCCAAGCGAGGAAGATATGTTACTCTTGAGATTCCACCTGAATTAATTGTTCAGTGGAAACGAAAAGGGTATACTCACCTCCATTTTGGTGGTGTTCGACTCATCCTTACACTCCATGGCCGTAAAGGTCTACTGTTGTTATACCAGCTTGACCGCTAGATACTCGTTTCAAAGAGTATCAACATGTCGTTATTGGTACAAAGTCTCACAACTCGCACGCAGGAAGTGTCCTACTCACTTTCTATCCCAATTTCAATCTGTCACTCAACGATGCCAACCTTCATACAACCTTGAAGGTACAAGTACAGATCCAGGGAGCGTAACACACTGTTACTTTCGAAGATAGCAACTCGCATCACCAACTTTGTCTACCGATTGCGAGAACCATGCTCTTGATCTTCCAACAAAGACAAGTCTTCACATGATGCTTTGATGATCTTAGCAGACATCGAGACAAAGACCTTCCATAGTTCGATTCTAGACAACTTCGAGAAGCATGAACTCCTAAAACTCATGCCTCTTGAATGGCTATCCAACTATGAGAAGTTCCACCAGAATTCTCAGCCACTTCAAACTTCTGATGCTATGTTCGAGAAAAGATCAGACGGCTCGGTTAGAATGACTTTCCAGCCACCATCTTCGGAACAGGCACCCAAAGTTTCTTTTTCTTACACATCAATGATCACGGCGAGTCCAATCGCACAAGAAAAGATTCCCATCCACAGCTTTGCTCCAACAGGATATCCAATATATCCTAGCAAACTCGATGGTCATTTCTTATGGGATGTTCCTCAAGCCCATATGTGTGATCCAGGCTGTCCTTGCCTTGATGATTATTCTGATGATGAGGACGATGCTCCTAAGCGTCGCAAAAAGAAAAAGGTTACCAGAACTCCTGCTACTTGCAAACCCATTAAACCTTTTCCTCCTGATCATCCTGAGTCTATGTCACCTTTACCTATCTACACCAAAGGCCTAAAAATCCTCAGACAAGAGAACCTCTTGCCTTCCTCACCTCAACCACCCTTGATTAAGTCCTGTATGATGTTCTCATCTTCATCCAGTACTTACAACAGTCAGTTTCCTTCCCTTGACAAACACACGGATCCAACATCTAAGGTTGTCACAAAACCTTATGTTCATGGTCCCTGTCACTCCTCTCGGTCAACCTGAAGAACCTAAACCGTTCGAGTCAGTTCTCAACTGGCAAACTCAGAATGCTAGAGCCCACAATGCTGTTCTGGAACAGATTCACACCAAAGTAGATGCGGTTGCTACACAAGTTCAACATACATCCCAAAGAAGTTACTTCGTTGTCTCTCGCCTAGACAAGATGTATGCGAGACATGAACAACGAGCTATTCGGCCTTGACAAAGAACTCGGATCTATGATAACACGGAATATCCGGGGTCATGAGTTTAACAAAAAAAAGCTGAAATCCGCAATCTTAAGGCGAACTTGCTCGTATAGATGCGAGAAAGGCATTTCAAGCAACCACGGTGGCTAAGTCGGCTCCTCTACCATTTCAACCATCTACTTTCAAGACATACCAACCTTTCTATACACCATCCTTATACGGGCCTCCCGACTCCGAGTCCTATGTTTGGTCTATCTCATACCTCGACCCAACTCCAACTCGGACATCCTCAGGACCAAAAAGAAGCGCACCAAAACCACAAAAGACTCCTGTTCCTAGTCCAGGTTCCCACTCCAGAACATACTCCATCTCATGTTTCGGATACACGGTCGATTCATCTTCGACACCACATCCCCGGATTCTAAACAGAAAGCACCACTTCACCAGTATTCTTCTCAGCCTCCGCATATGATGGAAACTCCATCTCCATCCTCTTCTAGTCACTCTGAGCAATCTCTTGCTTCTTAGTCTGATGACTTCTCTTCCACAGCTCAGTCTGTCCCGACTTCCTCCGAGTCTTCCTCAGCACTTACGAGATACCGAACCCGCAACCTCTTTCGATTCCCGAGTCGAATTTGCAGAGCCCCGTTCCGTTCCCCGCCCGAGGTGGTATAATTTGTGATAAGTTTCTTGTCTTCCGGATACAAAAGAGAAAACACGACTTACAAAACCATGGCTTCATCTTCAACTCAACCTACGGATCTATCTCCTATTTCTATGTCTTCTACTTTGTCTTTACCCAAATCTTGCACTAAACACATGGCTTCCAAAATAGAAAACCTTGTGGAATATAGCTATATCCCCGAGTCCGCTACTGCATTTCGAGTCTTCTATGCCTTTACTTAGTCCTTACCATCTGTACAAAAGAGAAAATTCCTTAACCCGAGGAATTAGAACTCTCATCCATACTAATAGACCTGCTCCAAAAGAATATGTCCAGTCTTCTAGACTTGACCAGTGCGCTTTATCAGCCTCCCAAGCAGAGCAGTATGTTACTCTTGAGATTCCACCTGAATTAATTATTCAGTGGAAACGAAAAGGGTATACTCACCTCCATTTTGGTGGTGTTCGACTCATCCTTACACTCCATGGCCGTAAAGGTCTACCTGTTACAGCCAGGCTTGCACTGCTAGATACTCGTTTCAAAGAGTATCAACATGCTGTTATTGGTACAGTCCTCACAACTCTGCACGCAGGAAGTGTCCTACTCACTTTCTATCCCAATTTCAATCTGTCACTCAACGATGCCAACCTTCATACAACCTTGAAGGTACAAGTACAGATCCAGGGAGCGTAATGCATCGTTACTTCGAAGATAGCAACTCGCATCACCAGCTTGTCTACCGATTGCAGAACCATGCTCTTGATCTTCCAACAGCACAGTCTTCACATGATGCTTTGATGATCTTAGCAGATACTGAGACAGCACCTTCCATAGTTCAGATTCCTAGACAACTTCAGAAGCATGAACTCCTAAAACTCATGCCTCTTGAATGGCTATCCAACTATGAGAAGTTCCACCAGAATTCTCAGCCACTTCAAACTTCTGATGCTATGTTCGAGAAAAGATCAGACGGCTCGGTTAGAATGACTTTCCAGCCACCATCTTCGGAACAGGCACCCAGAGTTTCTTTTTCTTACACATCAATGATCACAGCAGTCCCAACTGCACAAGAAAAGATTCCCATCCACAGCTTTGCTCCAACAGGATATCCAATATATCCTAGCAAACTCGATGGTCATTTCTTATGGGATGTTCCTCAAGCCCATATGTGTGATCCAGGCTGTCCTTGCCTTGATGATTATTCTGATGATGAGGACGATGCTCCTAAGCGTCGCAAAAAGAAAAAGGTTACCAGAACTCCCGCTACTTGCAAACCCATTAAACCTTTTCCTCCCGATCATCCCGAGTCTATGTCACCTTTACCTATCTACACCAAAGGCCTAAAAATCCTCGACAAGAGAACCTCTTGCCTTCCTCACCTCAACCACCCTTGATTAAGTCCTGTATGATGTTCTCATCTTCATCCAGTACTTACAACAGTCAGTTTCCTTCCCTTGACAAACACACGGATCCAACATCTAAGGTTGTCACAAAACCTTATGTTCATGGTCCTGTCACTCCTACTGGTCAACCTGAAGAACCTAAACCGTTCGAGTCTGTTCTCAACTGGCAAACTCGAATGCTAGAGCCTGAATGTCGTTTCGGAACAGATTCACACCAAAGTAGATGCGGTTGCTACACAAGTTCAACATACATCCCGTGAGTTACTTCTCGTTGTCTCTCACCTAGACAAGATGTATGCAGACATGAACAATGAGCTATTCAACTTGACAAAGAACTCGGATCTATGATAACACAGAATATCCGGGGTCATGAGTTTAACAAAAAGAAAGCCGAAATCCGCAATCTTAAGGCGAGAACTTGCTCGTATAGATGCGAAAGGCATTTCCAAAGAACCACGGTGGCTAAGTCAGCTCCTCTACCATTTCAACCATCTACTTTCAAGACATACCAACCTTTCTATACACCATCCTTATACAGGCCTCCTGACCTGAGTCCTATGTTTGGTCTATCTCATACCTCTGACCCAACTCCAACTCAGACATCCTCCAGACCAAAAAGAACTGCACCAAAACCACAAAAGACTCCTGTTCCTAGTCCAGTTCCCACTCCAGAACATACTCCATCTCATGTTTCAGATACACAGTCTGATTCATCTTCAGCACCACATCCCCCAGATTCTAAACAGAAAGCACCACTTCACCAGTATTCTTCTCAGCCTCCGCATATGATGGAAACTCCATCTCCATCCTCTTCTAGTCACTCTGAGCAATCTCTTGCTTCTCAGTCTGATGACTTCTCTTCCACAGCTCAGTCTGTCCCGACTTCCTCCGAGTCTTCCTCAGCACTTACAGATACTGAACCTGCAACCTCTTCTGATTCTGAGTCAGAATTTGCAGAGCCCCGTTCCCGTTCCTGCCCGAGGTGGTATAATTTGTGATAAGTTTCTTGTCTTCTGGATACAAAAGAGAAAACAGCTTACAAAACCATGGCTTCATCTTCAACTCAACCTACAGATCTATCTCCTATTTCTATGTCTTCTACTTTGTCTTTACCCAAATCTTGCACTAAACACATGGCTTCCAAAATAGAAAACCTTGTGGAATATAGCTATATCCCTGAGTCTGCACAGATTTCTGAGTCTTCTATGCCTTTACTTAGTCCTTACCATCTGTACAAAAGAGAAAATTCCTTAACCCGAGGAATTAGAACTCTCATCCATACTAATAGACTGCTCCAAAAGAATATGTCCAATCTTCTAGACTTGACCAAAGGCGCTTTATCGGCCTCCCAAGCAGAAAGTAAAGTATGTTACTCTTGAGATTCCACCCGAATTAATTGTTCGGTGGAAACGAAAAGGGTATACTCACCTCCATTTTGGTGGTGTTCGACTCATCCTTACACTCCATGGCCGTAAAGGTCTACCTTACATACAGCCAGGCTTGCACCGCTAGATACTCGTTTCAAAGAGTATCAACATGTCGTTATTGGTACAAATTCTCACAACTCGCACGTTGGGAAGTGTCCTACTCACTTTCTATCCCAATTTCAATCTGGCCACTCAACGATGCCAACCTTCCTACAACCTTGAAGGTTCAAGTACAGATCCAGGGGAGCGTAATGCAGATCGTCACTTCGAAGATAGCAACTCGCATCACCAACTTGTCTATCGATTGCAGAACCATGCTCTTGATCTTCCAACAAAGACAGTCTTCACATGATGCTTTGATGATCTTAGCAGACACTGAGACAGCACCTTCCATAGTTCAGATTCCTAGACAACTTCAGAAGCATGAACTCCTAAAACTCATGCCTCTTGAATGGCTATCCAACTATGAGAAGTTCCACCAGAATTCTCAGCCACTCCAAACTTCTGATGCTATGTTCGAGAAAAGATCAGACGGCTCGGTTAGAATGACTTTCCAGCCACCATCTTCGGAACAGGCACCCAGAGTTTCTTTCTCTTACACATCAATGATCACAGCAGTCCCAACTGCACAAGAAGAGATTCCCATCCACAGCTTTGCTTCAACAGGATATCCAATTTATCCTAGCAAACTCGATGGTCATTTCTTATGGGATGTTCCTCACGCCCATATGTGTGATCCAGGCTGTCCTTGCCTCGATGATTATTCTGATGATGAGGACGATGCTCCTAAGCGTCGCAAAAAGAAAAAGGTTGCCAGAACTCCTGCTACTTGCAAACCCATTAAACCTTTTCCTCCTGATCATCCTGAGTCTATGTCACCTTTACCTATCTACACAAAAGGCCTAAAAATCCTCAGACAAGAGAACCTCTTGCCTTCCTCACCTCAACCACCCTTGATTAAGTCCTGTATGATGTTCTCATCTTCATCCAGTACTTACAATAGTCAGTTTCCTTCCCTTGACAAACACACGGATCCAACATCTAAGGTTGTCACAAAACCTTATGTTCATGGTCCTGTTACTCCTACTGGTCAACCTGAAGAACCTAAGCCGTTTGAGTCTGTTCTTAACTGGCAAACTCGGAATGTTAGAGCCCAGAATGCTGTTCTGGAACAGATTCACACTAAAGTAGATGCGGTTGCTACACAAGTTCAACATACATCCCAAAGAAGTTACTTCGTTGTCTCTCACTAGACAAGATGTATGTAGACATGAACAATAGAGCCATTCAGCTTGACAAAGAACTCAGATCTATGATAACACAGAATATCTGGGGTCATGAGTTTAACGAAAAAGAAGCTGAAATCCGCAGTCTTAAGGCTGAACTTGCTCGTATAGATGCAGAACGGCATTTCCAGCAACCACAGTTGGCTAAGTCAGCTCCTCTACCATTTCAACCATCTACTTTCAAGACATACCAACCTTTCTATACACCATCCTTATACAGGCCTCCTGACCTGAGTCCTATGTTTAGTCTATCTCATACCTCTGACCCAACTCCAACTCAGACATCCTCCAGACCAAAAAGAACTGCACCAAAACCACAAAAGACTCCTGTTCCTAGTCCAGTTCCCACTCCAGAACATACTCCATCTCATGTTTCAGATATACATGGTCCCGATTCATCTTCAGCACCACATCCCCCAGATTCTAAACAGAAAGCACCACTTCACCAGTATTCTTCTCAGCCTCCGCATATGATGGAAACTCCATCTCCATCCTCTTCTAGTCACTCTGAGCAATCTCTTGCTTCTTAGTCTGATGACTTCTCTTCCACAGCTCAGTCTGTCCCGACTTCCTCCGAGTCTTCCTCAGCACTTACAGATACTGAACCTGCAACCTCTTCTGATTCTGAGTCAGAATTTGCAGAGCCCCGTTCCCGTTCCTGCCCGAGGTGGTATAATTTGTGATAAGTTTCTTGTCTTCTGGATACAAAAGAGAAAACAGCTTACAAAACCATGGCTTCATCTTCAACTCAACCTACAGATCTATCTCCTATTTCTATGTCTTCTACTTTGTCTTTACCCAAATCTTGCACTAAACACATGGCTTCCAAAATAGAAAACCTTGTGGAATATAGCTATATCCCTGAGTCTGCACAGATTTCTGAGTCTTCTATGCCTTTACTTAGTCCTTACCATCTGTACAAAAGAGAAAATTCCTTAACCCGAGGAATTAGAACTCTCATCCATACTAATAGACCTGCTCCAAAAGAATATGTCCAGTCTTCTAGACTTGACCAGTGCGCTTTATCAGCCTCCCAAGCAGAGCAGTATGTTACTCTTGAGATTCCACCTGAATTAATTGTTCAGTGGAAACGAAAAGGGTATACTCACCTCCATTTTGGTGGTGTTCGACTCATCCTTACACTCCATGGCCGTAAAGGTCTACCTGTTATAAGCCAAGCTTGCAGACTTGCTAGATACTCGTTTCAAAGAGTATCAACATGCTGTTATTGGTACAGTCCTCACAACTCTGCACGCAGGAAGTGTCCTACTCACTTTCTATCCCAATTTCAATCTGTCACTCAACGATGCCAACCTTCATACAACCTTGAAGGTACAAGTACAGATCCAGGGAGCAGAACAGACTGTTACTTCGAAGATAGCAACTCTGCATCACCAGCTTGTCTACCGATTGCAGAACCATGCTCTTGATCTTCCAACAGCACAGTCTTCACATGATGCTTTGATGATCTTAGCAGATACTGAGACAAAGACCTTCCATAGTTCAGATTCCTAGACAACTTCAGAAGCATGAACTCCTAAAACTCATGCCTCTTGAATGGCTATCCAACTATGAGAAGTTCCACCAGAATTCTCAGCCACTTCAAACTTCTGATGCTATGTTCGAGAAAAGATCAGACGGCTCGGTTAGAATGACTTTCCAGCCACCATCTTCGGAACAGGCACCCAGAGTTTCTTTTTCTTACACATCAATGATCACAGCAGTCCCAACTGCACAAGAAAAGATTCCCATCCACAGCTTTGCTCCAACAGGATATCCAATATATCCTAGCAAACTCGATGGTCATTTCTTATGGGATGTTCCTCAAGCCCATATGTGTGATCCAGGCTGTCCTTGCCTTGATGATTATTCTGATGATGAGGACGATGCTCCTAAGCGTCGCAAAAAGAAAAAGGTTACCAGAACTCCTGCTACTTGCAAACCCATTAAACCTTTTCCTCCTGATCATCCTGAGTCTATGTCACCTTTACCTATCTACACCAAAGGCCTAAAAATCCTCAGACAAGAGAACCTCTTGCCTTCCTCACCTCAACCACCCTTGATTAAGTCCTGTATGATGTTCTCATCTTCATCCAGTACTTACAACAGTCAGTTTCCTTCCCTTGACAAACACACGGATCCAACATCTAAGGTTGTCACAAAACCTTATGTTCATGGTCCTGTCACTCCTACTGGTCAACCTGAAGAACCTAAACCGTTCGAGTCTGTTCTCAACTGGCAAACTCAGAATGCTAGAGCCCAGAATGCTGTTCTGGAACAGATTCACACCAAAGTAGATGCGGTTGCTACACAAGTTCAACATACATCCCAGCAAGTTACTTCTGTTGTCTCTCAGCTAGACAAGATGTATGCAGACATGAACAACAGAGCTATTCAGCTTGACAAAGAACTCAGATCTATGATAACACAGAATATCTGGGGTCATGAGTTTAACAAAAAAGAAGCTGAAATCCGCAATCTTAAGGCAGAACTTGCTCGTATAGATGCAGAAAGGCATTTCCAGCAACCACAGTTGGCTAAGTCAGCTCCTCTACCATTTCAACCATCTACTTTCAAGACATACCAACCTTTCTATACACCATCCTTATACAGGCCTCCTGACCTGAGTCCTATGTTTGGTCTATCTCATACCTCTGACCCAACTCCAACTCAGACATCCTCCAGACCAAAAAGAACTGCACCAAAACCACAAAAGACTCCTGTTCCTAGTCCAGTTCCCACTCCAGAACATACTCCATCTCATGTTTCAGATACACAGTCTGATTCATCTTCAGCACCACATCCCCCAGATTCTAAACAGAAAGCACCACTTCACCAGTATTCTTCTCAGCCTCCGCATATGATGGAAACTCCATCTCCATCCTCTTCTAGTCACTCTGAGCAATCTCTTGCTTCTCAGTCTGATGACTTCTCTTCCACAGCTCAGTCTGTCCCGACTTCCTCCGAGTCTTCCTCAAGACTTTACAGATCACCGAACTCGCAACCTCTTCGATTCTCGAGTCGATTTGCAGAGCCCCGTCCCGTTCCCGCCCGAGGTGGTATAATTTGTGATAAGTTTCTTGTCTTACGGATACAAAAGAGAAAACGACTTACAAAACCATGGCTTCATCTTCAACTCAACCTACGGATCTATCTCCTATTTCTATGTCTTCTACTTTGTCTTTACCCAAATCTTGCACTAAACACATGGCTTCCAAAATAGAAAACCTTGTGGAATATAGCTATATCCCTGAGTCTGCACAGATTTCTGAGTCTTCTATGCCTTTACTTAGTCCTTACCATCTGTACAAAAGAGAAAATTCCTTAACCCGAGGAATTAGAACTCTCATCCATACTAATAGACTCGCTCCAAAAGAATATGTCCAGTCTTTCAGACTTGACCAAGGCGCTTTATCAGCCTCCCAAGCAGAGCAGTATGTTACTCTTGAGATTCCACCTGAATTAATTGTTCAGTGGAAACGAAAAGGGTATACTCACCTCCATTTTGGTGGTGTTCGACTCATCCTTACACTCCATGGCCGTAAAGGTCTACCTGTTACAGCCAGGCTTGCACTGCTAGATACTCGTTTCAAAGAGTATCAACATGCTGTTATTGGTACAGTCCTCACAACTCTGCACGCAGGAAGTGTCCTACTCACTTTCTATCCCAATTTCAATCTGTCACTCAACGATGCCAACCTTCCTACAACCTTGAAGGTTCAAGTACAGATCCAGGGAGCAGAACAGACTGTCACTTCGAAGATAGCAACTCTGCATCACCAGCTTGTCTATCGATTGCAGAACCATGCTCTTGATCTTCCAACAGCACAGTCTTCACATGATGCTTTGATGATCTTAGCAGACACTGAGACAGCACCTTCCATAGTTCAGATTCCTAGACAACTTCAGAAGCATGAACTCCTAAAACTCATGCCTCTTGAATGGCTATCCAACTATGAGAAGTTCCACCAGAATTCTCAGCCACTTCAAACTTCTGATGCTATGTTCGAGAAAAGATCAGACGGCTCGGTTAGAATGACTTTCCAGCCACCATCTTCGGAACAGGCACCCAGAGTTTCTTTCTCTTACACATCAATGATCACAGCAGTCCCAACTGCACAAGAAAAGATTCCCATCCACAGCTTTGCTTCAACAGGATATCCAATTTATCCTAGCAAACTCGATGGTCATTTCTTATGGGATGTTCCTCACGCCCATATGTGTGATCCAGTCGTCCTTGCCTCGATGATTATTCGATGATGAGGACGATGCTCCTAAGCGTCGCAAAAAGAAAAAGGTTGCCAGAACTCCTGCTACTTGCAAACCCATTAAACCTTTTCCTCCTGATCATCCTGAGTCTATGTCACCTTTACCTATCTACACAAAAGGCCTAAAAATCCTCAGACAAGAGAACCTCTTGCCTTCCTCACCTCAACCACCCTTGATTAAGTCCTGTATGATGTTCTCATCTTCATCCAGTACTTACAACAGTCAGTTTCCTTCCCTTGACAAACACACGGATCCAACATCTAAGGTTGTCACAAAACCTTATGTTCATGGTCCTGTTACTCCTACTGGTCAACCTGAAGAACCTAAGCCGTTTGAGTCTGTTCTTAACTGGCAAACTCGGAATGTTAGAGCCCAGAATGCTGTTCTGGAACAGATTCACACTAAAGTAGATGCGGTTGCTACACAAGTTCAACATACATCCCAGCAAGTTACTTCTGTTGTCTCTCAGCTAGACAAGATGTATGTAGACATGAACAATAGAGCCATTCAGCTTGACAAAGAACTCAGATCTATGATAACACAGAATATCTGGGGTCATGAGTTTAACGAAAAAGAAGCTGAAATCCGCAGTCTTAAGGCTGAACTTGCTCGTATAGATGCAGAACGGCATTTCCAGCAACCACAGTTGGCTAAGTCAGCTCCTCTACCATTTCAACCATCTACTTTCAAGACATACCAACCTTTCTATACACCATCCTTATACAGGCCTCCTGACCTGAGTCCTATGTTTGGTCTATCTCATACCTCTGACCCAACTCCAACTCAGACATCCTCCAGACCAAAAAGAACTGCACCAAAACCACAAAAGACTCCTGTTCCTAGTCCAGTTCCCACTCCAGAACATACTCCATCTCATGTTTCAGATACACAGTCTGATTCATCCTCAGCACCACATCCCCCAGATTCTAAACAGAAAGCACCACTTCACCAGTATTCTTCTCAGCCTCCGCATATGATGGAAACTCCATCTCCATCCTCTTCTAGTCACTCTGAGCAATCTCTTGCTTCTCAGTCTGATGACTTCTCTTCCACAGCTCAGTCTGTCCCAACTTCTTCCGAGTCTTCCTCAGCACTTACAGATACTGAACCTGCAACCTCTTCTGATTCTGAGTCAGAATTTGCAGACATTTCCAGACTCCTTATGGTCGAGCCTTCCACTAGTTCTCCTTCTCCTGGTCCTCCTTATGTTGATGAACCAGATGATGATGAAGGATCCACTCATGGCGACCATGCTGCCTCTACAGGAGCTTCACACAACTCATCAAAACCAGCGAGTTCTCACTGGTTTACATTTGATGATACTCCACGCACAAAATGGCCAGAACGATTCCAAGAATTTACTGCTTGGGTCAATGTTCACTCGCTTCAACCAGGGGCCACAACTCTTAAAGTACTACAAGAGTTCGGTTCTCTTTACATCGCTCTCTCCGAGATTGGTTTGATAGCGTGGGTCCTTATCGCCAACTCCAATTTGTTCAGTTTTCAGATGTGTCCACTGCGTTAGGCATATTTATGACCAATTTGTTGGAGAACCTACTGCAGCAACAGAGCTTGCTCGTAGAGAATACATGCAGACGAAATGCTGTTCCTTACAGTAGAAAGATCTTGATTTTCACTACAAGCGTATGTCCACTCTCTTCTATAAGCTCAATGGCTTTAATGATCCTACACTGAAGCATGTCTTCATCGCTTCTATCCCTAAGGAATTACAACCTGAGCTTCAAAGGCTTATCACTGTCAATCAGTTAAATGTTGCAGACATATCGCTCGGCAAGATCTATCAATTAGTCGTTAATGCTCTTGAACGACTATGTGAGCAAAAAGAGTTTTTGAGAGATCTCATTGACAACAAACAACCTTTTCAGACTGCTTGCAAGAAGCCTCATCTCAAGATCAAATGCAAGTCCGAAAAAGATTGTCACTGTCCCTCTAAAAAGACAGCTCACTTCCGCAAGTTCCAGTACAGACGGTCCAGATCTAGTTCATCCAAGAAGAAGCCCTACCGCTTTTTCAGAAAGAAGGATCCGTCCCAGATGCACAAAACTAAAGATTCTCGCTGCTTCATTTGCAGAAAGCGAGGTCATTTTGCAAAAAATTGTCCTCACAATCAGGATAAAGCTGTGCGTCTTATTCAACACCTTCAACAATCGTCAATGTTATCTGACTCCGAAGATGTTGAATCTGTTTATACAGAACAGAATGAGTATGATGACCAAACTGCCTTTGCCATCAGCAATGATTCAACTCATGCACTTCCAATTGAAGACACAGTTCCTGTCATCAGCTGTGCTCAACCAGTCATGGCATCCTCCAGTGAAAAAGCACCGGTTCCATCAATCCGTATTCAAATCTTTTCTTCCAGGTTTGCTAAACCTAAACCTCTTATCGGATTTATTGACACTGGAGCCCAAAAGAGTATGCTTAATCCTAACATTCTTCCATCTTCTTGTTGGGAAAAACATACTGAGTATTTCAAGGCCGCCAATGGCGATATTTTTCATACCTCTTTGATTACCAAAAAACCCATTGGTATTCAATTCTTCCAAAATTGTGTTCTTTGGACAAAAGTTGTTGGTTCAACTCTTCCTGATAAAGACCTTCTCATAGGTTTTGATCTTCTTCATCAAATGTCCAAATTACAGATTATGGCCACAGGGATTCGATTTAAACATATGTTTCTTCCATACACAGACACCCTTAAACTGTATGCTATTTCAGACGCACAACCCCCATATCAAACTTTCCAAGAAAAGTTTCTACCTTTTTGTCCTGAAAATCATAGTCAGTTTATTCATCCTTTTCCTTTATGGAAGAATTCTCAGTTCTTTATTAAGCTTCCTTTTAAGCTTAATGAGGATATCAATCCTACAAAGGCCACTCATCCAGGGATGACTCCCTCTGACCTCAAGCTAGCCCAAGATGAATGCAGCCAGCTTTTGTCACAAGGGTTAATTGAGCCCACAACCTCAAATTGGGCTTGCCAAGCCTTTTATGTTGAGAAGCGGTCGAGAGATAGTTCGTGGTAAAAAGAGACTTGTGATAGACTACCAGCCCTTAAACCGTTTTCTATCCGATGACAAGTTTCCTCTCCCAAAATCCAATCCTTATTTGTCCACATCCGAGATGCAAAGATTTTTTCCAAGTTTGATCTCAAGGCCGGATTTTGGCAACTTGGCATTCATCCATACGAAAGATACAAAACAGCTTTCTGTATCCCTAATGCTCATTACCAGTGGACGGTAATGCCTTTCGGTCTTAAAGTGGCACCTTCGCTTTTTCAAAAAGCGATGACACGGATTTTTGAGCCTATCCTCCATCATGCTCTTATCTACATTGATGACATCCTTTTGTTTTCTACTGATCACGAGACACACATGGAGTTACTTTCCACGTTTCACCAGATTGTGGATCAGTATGGCATAATGTTGTCGGCAAAAAAGAGCACTCTAGGCCAGACATCGGTTGAATTTCTTGGTATGGTCTTAAAAGACGGAAAGTATCATCCTGGGCCCCATATCGCCCAAGAACTGTTACACTTTCCAGATCACAATCTCACAAGAAAACAACTGCAGCAATTTCTAGGCATCATCAATTACCTCCGTGACTTTTTACCACATGTTGCGGTCTACACTAGTCCTCTCTCAATGATGCTAAAAAAGACTGCCCCGCTTTGGGGACCAGCTCAGACAACAGCTGTCCAACAGCTAAAGCAGATTGCACAACAGCCTCCACCACTCAAAATACCAACTGTCGGTCGCCGAATCCTACAGACGGATGCTAGTGATGAGTACTGGGGAGCTGTTCTCCTTGAAGAAATTAATGGTCATGAATTCTACTGTGCCCACGCCAGTGGTCAATTCAAGGATTCTGAAAAGCACTACCACGTTATCTACAAGGAGACCTTGGCCGTCAAATACGGCATTCAAAAGTTTGAATTTCATTTAATCGGACATAACTTTATAGTTCGATTAGATAATTCAGCTTTTCCTAATATACTGAACTTCAAAAACAAGACGCTACCGGACAAACATCTTCTCAGACTAAAAAATTGGTTTGTCAAGTATGACTTCACAGTTCAGCATATAAAAGGGGATAAGAACCTGATCCCTGATCTTCTCACTCGACCCCTTCCAGTTACAACCTTGGTTACATCTGTTTCTATCTTCCCTCTCATAGCTATGGCTTCGCCTCTTCCAACCACCGCAACTACAAAAAAGACTTTTCCTCTGAACCTCTCTTTTCAGTCCCTTCACCAGATTCAGGACTTTGCCAAAAAATTCCTATTTCGCTATTTCACCAATATCTACCGTGGTCAACCTGCTGGTTTTCCCAGTTTCCATCCTGAACATCTTTTTCTCACCGGTTTTACTATTGATCCCAAACGGGATATCACTGATGATGAACTTTGGTTCATTTGGTGCCTCACCACTTTGTATGCCACCAAATTGGTCTTTCCTTTTCATGCTATTCAGACTCTCCTCAATAGTCCACCACTTGCAGGTTCGCTCCTATGGACTATGTTTGAATGGTTCTCCCCCATTCCTTGGTGGAGAAGACAATTACAACAGATTGCTGAAAGACTTCATCTCTCTCAGATTCCTGACTATGAAAAAGATAAGTTCACCTCTGTTTTCATAATTCATAGGGCATATTTCCAACATCCTGTTACCCAATCATTTTGGACACAAGACCAGGCATATGAATGGAAAACCCTTCCTCATCCTTTTCCTCTTCAGCATGATCCTACCACTGTTCAAGAACTCAAGCAGTTCCTCCTCGACTTAAACCATGTTCCTCCTCCAGCAACAGATATTCAACACACTTCCCTAGGACCTCAACATGAAGTCCTGTCAGTTCCATCCTCTAGTGCAAATCCTGGTGGCCTCCTGTTCAAAGAAGAACGCCCAGATTACACCAACATCATGTACCAGGACTCACAAGATCCTTACGAAGACTTTTCTCCAGTCTTCTCTCTCCCCCCGCCAACCTCCTCAGGTCCACGTGCTCTTCCTACACAGTAGAACACCCACCAGAATCTACTCACAACGTGTTTGGAACAGCCGATATTAGTGATGATGACACGGACAGTGAAGATGACATCATGAACCTGTCCCCATCTCACTTTATGTAATGGTTTGGCTTGTTTTGGTTTGCTTTTCATAAAGTCACTTTATGACTTTTGTAATAATGTAGCTTTACTTTTCCAAAAGCTACTTTTATCTTTTGTTTGTTAGCAATCATGTGGTTAGGGGTCCTGTCCTACCACACACGTGTTAGATTGCTTTTTTAAAGCTACTTTTAGTTTTTGTTTGTTTTTAATCAAGTGGCTAGGGAGCCTGTCCCACCACTAAAGTTTGTTGGTTTGTTTCACGGAGCTTTTCCTATATAAGGAAACTCCTCTCCTTTTGTAAGATATACTTGAATACTCGAAATATACTTGAAATACTATGGTTTTCTTCTAAACTTTCTCTTGTTTTCTCTAAGTATTCCAGAAGTTAGACTCTTCTCTGAGTTTGTTCATCTCTATCCTTGTTGAGTACGTCCTATACACAAAACCTTGTGTAGGTTTCGTATAGTCAGTTGGTTACCAACCCCAAAGCCCTTGCATCAGTTGAGAAACGACGACTGTAAGTACGTTGTTCATGCTTAAAGAAAAGCCGACGGACAGGCGAAAAGATAGCGTGGTATGCGAGAAAGCAGTCAGACCCCTTTGCTGGTATATGGTCGTTTTGTTGGTCTTGGGTAACCCGATAGATGATATTGTTCATCGGGACGAATTGGTTCGTCTTTTGTACTCAACGTGAGTGGGGAATAATTTGTGATAAGTTTCTTGTCTTCTGGATACAAAAGAGAAAACAGCTTACAAAACCATGGCTTCATCTTCAACTCAACCTACAGATCTATCTCCTATTTCTATGTCTTCTACTTTGTCTTTACCCAAATCTTGCACTAAACACATGGCTTCCAAAATAGAAAACCTTGTGGAATATAGCTATATCCCTGAGTCTGCACAGATTTCTGAGTCTTCTATGCCTTTACTTAGTCCTTACCATCTGTACAAAAGAGAAAATTCCTTAACCCGAGGAATTAGAACTCTCATCCATACTAATAGACCTGCTCCAAAAGAATATGTCCAGTCTTCTAGACTTGACCAGTGCGCTTTATCAGCCTCCCAAGCAGAGCAGTATGTTACTCTTGAGATTCCACCTGAATTAATTGTTCAGTGGAAACGAAAAGGGTATACTCACCTCCATTTTGGTGGTGTTCGACTCATCCTTACACTCCATGGCCGTAAAGGTCTACCTCGTTACAGTGCCCAAGGCTTGCACCGCTAGATACTCGTTTCAAAGAGTATCAACATGCCGTTATTGGTACAGATCCTCACAACTCGCACTTGTGAAGTGTCCTACTCACTTTCTATCCCAATTTCAATCTGTCACTCAACGATGCCAACCTTCCTACAACCTCGAACGTTAAAGTAAAGATCCGGGGGAGTAAAACGGTCGTCACTTCGAAGATAGCAACTCTGCATCACCAGCTTGTCTATCGATTGCAGAACCATGCTCTTGATCTTCCAACAGCACAGTCTTCACATGATGCTTTGATGATCTTAGCAGACACTGAGACAGCACCTTCCATAGTTCAGATTCCTAGACAACTTCAGAAGCATGAACTCCTAAAACTCATGCCTCTTGAATGGCTATCCAACTATGAGAAGTTCCACCAGAATTCTCAGCCACTCCAAACTTCTGATGCTATGTTCGAGAAAAGATCAGACGGCTCGGTTAGAATGACTTTCCAGCCACCATCTTCGGAACAGGCACCCAGAGTTTCTTTCTCTTACACATCAATGATCACAGCAGTCCCAACTGCACAAGAAGAGATTCCCATCCACAGCTTTGCTTCAACAGGATATCCAATTTATCCTAGCAAACTCGATGGTCATTTCTTATGGGATGTTCCTCACGCCCATATGTGTGATCCAGGCTGTCCTTGCCTCGATGATTATTCTGATGATGAGGACGATGCTCCTAAGCGTCGCAAAAAGAAAAAGGTTACCAGAACTCCTGCTACTTGCAAACCCATTAAACCTTTTCCTCCTGATCATCCTGAGTCTATGTCACCTTTACCTATCTACACAAAAGGCCTAAAAATCCTCAGACAAGAGAACCTCTTGCCTTCCTCACCTCAACCACCCTTGATTAAGTCCTGTATGATGTTCTCATCTTCATCCAGTACTTACAACAGTCAGTTTCCTTCCCTTGACAAACACACGGATCCAACATCTAAGGTTGTCACAAAACCTTATGTTCATGGTCCTGTTACTCCTACTGGTCAACCTGAAGAACCTAAGCCGTTCGAGTCTGTTCTTAACTGGCAAACTCGGAATGCTAGAGCCCAGAATGCTGTTCTGGAACAGATTCACACTAAAGTAGATGCGGTTGCTACACAAGATGTATGTAGACATGAACAATAGAGCCATTCAGCTTGACAAAGAACTCAGATCTATGATAACACAGAATATCTGGGGTCATGAGTTTAACGAAAAAGAAGCTGAAATCCGCAGTCTTAAGGCTGAACTTGCTCGTATAGATGCAGAACGGCATTTCCAGCAACCACAGTTGGCTAAGTCAGCTCCTCTACCATTTCAACCATCTACTTTCAAGACATACCAACCTTTCTATACACCATCCTTATACAGGCCTCCTGACCTGAGTCCTATGTTTGGTCTATCTCATACCACTGACCCAACTCCAACTCAGACATCCTCCAGACCAAAAAGAACTGCACCAAAACCACAAAAGACTCCTGTTCCTAGTCCAGTTCCCACTCCAGAACATACTCCATCTCATGTTTCAGATACACAGTCTGATTCATCTTCAGCACCACATCCCCCAGATTCTAAACAGAAAGCACCACTTCACCAGTATTCTTCTCAGCCTCCGCATATGATGGAAACTCCATCTCCATCCTCTTCTAGTCACTCTGAGCAATCTCTTGCTTCTCAGTCTGATGACTTCTCTTCCACAGCTCAGTCTGTCCCAACTTCTTCCGAGTCTTCCTCAGCACTTACAGATACTGAACCTGCAACCTCTTCTGATTCTGAGTCAGAATTTGCAGACATTTCCAGACTCCTTATGGTCGAGCCTTCCACTAGTTCTCCTTCTCCTGGTCCTCCTTATGTTGATGAACCAGATGATGATGAAGGTTCCACTCATGGCTACGATGCTGCCTCTACATTAGTTTCACAAAACTAATCAAAACCAGCGTTTTCTCTTTTGTTTACTTTTGTTGTTATTCCACGCACAAAATGGCCGAGAACGATTCCAAGAATTTATCGCTGGGTCAATGTTCAACCGCTTCAACCCGGGGGCCACAACTCTTAAAGTACTACAAGAGTTCGAGTTCTCGGTTATCGGCTCTCCGAGATTGGTTTGATAGCGTGGGTCCTTATCGCCAACTCCAATTTGTTCGGCTTTTCGAGAGGTGTCACTGCGTTGGGCATAATTTATGATCAATTTATTGGAGAACCTCTACGCAGACAACAGAGCTTGCTCGTAGAGAATACATGCGAGACGAAATGTTGTTCCTTACATGAGAAAGATCTTGATTTTCACTACAAGCGTATGTCCACTCTCTTCTATAAGCTCAATGGCTTTAATGATCCTACACTGAAGCATGTCTTCATCGCTTCTATCCCTAAGGAATTACAACCCGAGCTTCAAAGGCTTATCACTTGTCAATCGGTTAAATGTTGCGTACATATCGCTCTAAGAAGATCTATCAATTAGTCGTTAATGCTCTTGAACGACTATGTGAGCAAAAAGAGTTTTTGAGAGATCTCATTGACAACAAACAACCTTTTTCTGCTCGCTTGCAAGAAGCCTCATCTCAAGATCAAATGCAAGTCCGAAAAGATTGTCATCTTTGTCCTCTAAAAGACAGCTCACTTCCGCAAGTTCCAAAGACAGAGACGGTCCAGATCTAGTTCATCCAAGAAGAAGCCCTACCGCTTTTTTCGAAAGAAGGATTCGTCCCGGATGCACAAAACTAAAGATTCTCGCCGCTTCATTTGCGAGAAAGCGAGGTCATTTTGCAAAAAATTGTCCTCACAATCGGGATAAAGTCTTTGTGCGTCTTATTCAACACCTTCAACAATCGTCAATGTTATCTGACTCCGAAGATGTTGAATCTGTTTATACATAACAGAATGAGTATGATGACCAAACTGCCTTTGCCATCAGCAATGATTCATCTCATGCACTTCCAATTGAAGACACAGTTCCTATCATCAGCTGTGCTCAACCAGTCATGGCATCCTCCAGTGAAAAAGCACCGGTTCCATCAATCCGTATTCAAATCCTTTCTTCCAGGTTTGCTAAACCTAAACCTCTTATCGGATTTATTGACACTGGAGCCCAAAAGAGTATGCTTAATCCTAACATTCTTCCATCTTCTTGTTGGGAAAAACATACTGAGTATTTCAAGGCCGCCAATGGCGATATTTTTCATACCTCTTTGATTACCAAAAAACCCATTGGTATTCAATTCTTCCAAAATTGTGTTCTTTGGACAAAAGTTGTTGGTTCAACTCTTCCTGATAAAGACCTTCTCATAGGTTTTGATCTTCTTCATCAAATGTCCAAATTACAGATTATGGCCACAGGGATTCGATTTAAACATATGTTTCTTCCATACACAGACACCCTTAAACTGTATGCTATTTCAGACACACAACCCCCATATCAAACTTTCCAAGAAAAGTTTCTACCTGGATCTGAGGAAGTGGGAACTTGTCGTCTGATAGAAAATAATTAAGAGGCTGATAGTCTATGACAAGTCGTTTTTCCCCACGAACTATTTCTGATCGCTTCTCAACAGAAAAGGCTTGACAAGCCCAATTAGAGGATGTGGACTCAATGAAACCTTGAGATAGAAGTTGAACACATTTATCATGAGCTAACATGAGGTCAGAAGGAGTCATCCCTGGATGAGTAGCCTTGGGAGGATTGACATCTTCGTTAAGCTGAAGTGGAAGCTTAATAAAGAATTGAGTGTGCTTCCATAAAGGAAAAGGATGAGTAAACTGACTATGATTTTCAGGACAGAAAGGGATAAACTTTTCATGGAAAGTTTGATATGGAGGTTGTGTGTCTGAAAGAGCATACAGTTTAAGGGTGTCTGTGCATGGAAGAAACATATGTTTAAACCGAATCCCTGTGGCCATAATCTGTAATTTGGACATTTGATGAAGAAGATCAAAACCTATGAGAAGGTCTTTATCAGGAAGAGTTGAACCAACAACTTTTGTCCAAAGAACACAATTTTGGAAGAATTGAATACCAATGGCTTTTTTGGTAATCAAAGAGGTATGAAAAATATCGCCATCGGCGGCCTTGAAATACTCAGTATGTTTTTCCCAACAAGAAGATGGAAGAATGTTAGGATTAAGCATACTCTTTTGGGCTCCAGTGTCAATAAATCCGATAAGAGGTTTAGGTTTAGCAAACCTGGAAGAAAGGATTTGAATACGGATTGATGGAACCGGTGCTTTTTCACTGGAGGATGCCATGACTGGTTGAGCACAGCTGATGACAGGAACTGTGTCTTCAATTGGAAGTGCATGAGTTGAATCATTGCTGATGGCAAAGGCAGTTTGGTCATCATACTCATTCTGTTCTGTATAAACAGATTCAACATCTTCGGAGTCAGATAACATTGACGATTGTTGAAGGTGTTGAATAAGACGCACAGCTTTATCCTGATTGTGAGGACAATTTTTTGCAAAATGACCTCGCTTTCTGCAAATGAAGCAGCGAGAATCTTTAGTTTTGTGCATCTGGGACGAATCCTTCTTTCTGAAAAAGCGGTAGGGCTTCTTCTTGGATGAACTAGATCTGGACCGTACATCGGAATTTGCGGAAGTGATTTTGTCTTTTTAGAGGACAAGACAATGACAATTTTTCGGACTTGCATTTGATCTTGAGATGAGGCTTCTTGCAAACGAGTCGAAAAGGTTGTTTGTTGTCAATGAGATCTCTCAAAAACTCTTTTTGCTCACATAGTCGTTCAAGAGCATTAACGACTAATTGATAGATCTTGCGAGCGATATGTCTGCAACATTTAACCGATTGACAAAGTGATAAGCCTTTGAAGCTCGGGTTGTAATTCCTTAGGGATAGAAGCGATGAAGACATGCTTGATGGTGTAGGATCATTAAAGCCATTGAGCTTATAGAAGAGAGTGGACATACGCTTGTAGTGAAAATCAAGATCTTTCTCATTGTAAGGAACGACATTTCATCTGCATGTATTCTCTACGAGCAAGCTCTATTGCTGCGAGAGGTTCTCCAATAAATTGATCATAAATTATGCCCAACGCAGTGGACACCTCTGGAAACCGAACAAATTGGAGTTGGTGATAAGGACCCACGCTATCAAACCAATCTCGGAGAGAGCCAGTAAACTGAGAACTGAACTCTTGTAGTACTTTAAGAGTTGTGGCCCCTGGTTGAAGCAGTTGAACATTGACCCACTGAAGAAATTCTTGGAATCGTTCTGGCCATTTTGTGCGTGGAATATCATCAAATGTAAACCAGTGAGAACTCGCTGGTTTTGATGAGTTGTGTGAAGCTCCTGTAGAGGCAGCATGGTCGCCATGAGTGGAACCTTCATCATCATCTGGTTCATCAACATAAGGAGGACCAGGAGAAGGAGAACTAGTGGAAGGCTCGACCATAAGGAGTCTGGAAATGTCTGCAAATTCGACTCGAGAATCGAAGAGGTCGCAGTTCAGTCTCTGTAAGGCTTGAGGAAGACTCGAGGAAGTCGGACAGACCGAGCCTTGTGGAAGAGAAGTCATCGGACCGAGAAGCAAAAGATTGCTCGAGTGACTAGAAGAAGATGGAGATGGAGTTTCCATCATAAGCGGAGGAGGCCGAGAAGAACACGTGTGAGTGGTGCCTTCTGTTTAGAATCTGGGGGATGTGGTGCTGAAGATGAATCAGACTGTGTATCTGAAACATGAGATGGAGTATGTTCTGGAGTGGGAACTGGACTAGGAACAGGTGTTGGGGTAGGAGTCCTTTGGGATTTTGGTGTATGTCTTTTTGGTCTAGAGGAGGACTGAGTTGGAGTTGGGTCAGCGGTATGAGATAGACCAAACATGGGACTCAGGTCAGGAGGCCTGTATAAGGATGGTGTATAGAAAGGTTGGTATGTCTTGAAAGTAGATGGTTGAAATGGTAGAGGAGCTGACTTAGCCAACTGTGGTTGCTGGAAATGCCGTTCTGCATCTATACGAGCAAGTTCATGAGATATTCTGTGTTATCATAGATCTGAGTTCTTTGTCAAGCTGAATGGCTCTATTGTTCATGATTACATACATCTTGTCTAGCTGAGAGACAACAGAAGTAACTTGCTGGGATGTATGTTGAACTTGTGTAGCAACCGCATCTACTTTAGTGTGAATCTGTTCCAGAACAGCATTCTGGGCTCTAGCATTCTGAGTTTGCCAGTTGAGAACAGACTCGAACGGTTTAGGTTCTTCAGGTTGACCAGTAGGAGTGACAGGACCATGAACATAAGGTTTTGTGACAACCTTAGATGTTGGATCCGTGTGTTTGTCAAGGGAAGGAAATCGATCTGTTGTAAATCTTTGGATGAAGATGAGAACATCATACAGGACTTAATCAAGGGTGGTTGAGGTGAGGAAGGCAAGAGGTTCTCTTGTCTGAGGATTTTTAGGCCTTTTGTGTAGATAGGTAAAGGTGACATAGACTCAGGATGATCAGGAGGAAAAGGTTTAATGGGTTTGCAAGTAGCAGGAGTTCTGATAACCTTTTTCTTTTTGCGACGCTTAGGAGCATCATCCTCATCATCAGAATAATCATCATATGAGTGGTATCAGAGCCCCGTTCCCGTTCCTGCCCGAGGTGGTATAATTTGTGATAAGTTTCTTGTCTTCTGGATACAAAAGAGAAAACAGCTTACAAAACCATGGCTTCATCTTCATCTCAACCTACAGATCTATCTCCTATTTCTATGTCTTCTACTTTGTCTTTACCCAAATCTTGCACTAAACACATGGCATCTAAAATAGAAAACCTTGTTGAATATAGTTATATCCCTGAGTCTGCACAGATTTCTGAGTCTTCTATGCCTTTACTTAGTCCTTACCATCTGTACAAAAGAGAAAATTCCTTAACCCGAGGAATTAGAACTCTCATCCATACTAATAGACCTGCTCCAAAAGAATATGTCCAGTCTTCTAGACTTGACCAGTGCGCTTTATCAGCCTCCCAAGCAGAGCAGTATGTTACTCTTGAGATTCCACCTGAATGTCAAGTATGACTTCACAGTTCAGCATATAAAAGGGGATAAGAACCTGATCCCTGATCTTCTCACTCGACCCCTTCCAGTTACAACCTTGGTTACATCTGTTTCTATCTTCCCTCTCATAGCTATGGCTTCGCCTCTTCCAACCACCGCAACTACGAAAAAGACTTTTCCTCTGAACCTCTCTTTTCAGTCCCTTCACCAGATTCAGGACTTTGCCAAAAAATTCCTATTCCGCTATTTCACCAATATCCACCGTGGTCAACCTGCTGGTTTTCCCAGTTTCCATCCTGAACATCTTTTTCTCACCGGTTTTACTATTGATCCCAAACGGGATATCACTGATGATGAACTTTGGTTCATTTGGTGCCTCACCACTTTGTATGCCACCAAATTGGTCTTTCCTTTTCATGCTATTCAGACTCTTCTCAATAGTCCACCACTTGCAGGTTCGCTCCTATGGACTATGTTTGAATGGTTCTCCCCCATTCCTTGGTGGAGAAGACAATTACAACAGATTTTGAAAGACTTCATCTCTCTCGATTCACGACTATGAAAAAGATAAGTTCACCTCTGTTTTCATAATTCATAGGGCATATTTCCAACATCCTGTTACCCAATCATTTTGGACACAAGACCAGGCATATGAATGGAAAACCCTTCCTCATCCTTTCCTCCTCTTGACATGATCCTACCACTTGTTCAAGAACTCAAGCAGTTCCTCCTCGACTTAAACCATGTTCCTCCTCAAAGAATGAGATATTCAACACACTTCCACAGGACCTCAACATGAAGTCTGTCGGTTCCATCCTCTAGTGCAAATCCAGGTGGCCTCTGTTTAAAGAAGAACGCCCAGATTACACCAACATCATGTACCAGGAATCACAAGATCCTTACGAAGACTTTTCTCCAGTCTTCTCTCGATCTCGCCAACCTCCTCGGTCCCACGAGCTCTTCCTCCTACACGGTAGAACACCCACTGAGAATCTACTCACAACGTGTTTGGAGCAGTAGATATTAGTGATGATGACACGGACGGTGAAGATGACATCATGAACCTGTCCCCATCTCACTTTATGTAATGGTTTGGTTTGTTTTGGTTTGCTTTTCATAAAGTCACTTTATGACTTTTGTTTGTTTGTAATAATGTAGCTTTGCTTTTCCAAAAGCTACTTTTATCTTTTGTTTGTTAGCAATCATGTGGTTAGGGGGTCTGTCCTACCACACACGTGTTAGATTGCTTTTTTAAAGCTACTTTTAAGTTTTGTTTGTTTTTAATCAAGTGGCTAGGAGCCTGTCCCACCACTAAGTTTGTTTGTTGGTTTCACGGAGCTTTTCCTATATAAAGGAAACTCTTTTAATATACTTGAAATAATGGTTTTCTTCTAAACTTTCTCTTGTTTTCTCTAAGTATTATAGTTAGAAATACTAGTTTGTTCATCTTCGTCTTTTGTACTCAACGTGAGTGGATAACCCCGAGTGGTAGAAAGTTGTTTTTCTTGATTTTGTTGTTAGTGTAAATGGTATAGAGATGGATCAAGAAAAGGTTAATGCAATTATGGAGTGGCCAACCCCTAAGAGAATCAACGAGGTAAGGAGTTTTCATGGTTTAGCTAGTTTTTATCGGTGATTTGTTAAGGATTTTAGCACTATTGCCGCACCTCTTACTGATGTTGTTAAAAAGAATGTTGCATTTACTTGGAATGTTGAGCAAGATAAAGCATTCATTGATCTTAAAGAAAGGTTATGTTCGCACCTATTCTAGCATTACCTAATTTTAACCGTACTTTTGAGATTGAGTGTGATGCCTCAGGAATAGGTATTGGAGCTGTTTTGATGCAAGATCAAAGGCCCATTGCTTATTTTAGTGAAAAGTTGACTGGAGCATCCTTGAGGTACCCTACCTATGATAAGGAGCTCACGCGCATGTGAGGGCATTGGAAACTTGGCAACATTACTTATGGCCTAAGGAGTTTGTGATACACACAGATCATGAATCCTTAAAGCCTCTAAAGAGTCAACGTAAGTTGAATCGAAGGCATGCTACTTGGATGGAGTACATTGAGACATTTCCCTATGTCATTCAGTATAAACAAGGTAAAGAGAACATAGTTGCTGATGCATTATATCGGAGGTATGTGCTTCTTAATTATTTGAGTGCCAAAATGCTTGGATTTGAGTATGTTAAGGAGTTAAATGCCAATGATTCTGATTTTATTGATATGTTTGCTATATGTGACAAAGGATCATTCAGTAAATTTTATAAGCATGATGGTTATTTGTTTAGGGAAAACACGCTTTGTGTGCCTAATAGTGAGAGAGGCACATAGTGGTAGCTTGATGGGTCATTTTGGGGTTAATACAAGTTTAGAGACCTTACATGAGCATTTTCATTGGCCTAAGATGAAAAAGGATGTCATTCGCATATGTGATAGATGCATTACATGTAGAAATGCCAAGTCAAAGGTTTTACCACATGGTTTGTATACGCCTTTACCGGTTCCTAGAGAGCCTTGGGTAGATATTTCTATGGATTTTATTTTAGGGCTACCTAGGACTCAAAAGGGAAGAGATTCCATTTTCATGATCATAGATAGATTTAGCAAGATGGCACATTTCATTCCATGTCATAAGTTAGATGATGCCACCAATATAGCTGATTTTTTTCTTTAGGGAGGTAGTGCGACTCCATGGTGTTCCTAGGAGTATTGTTTCGGATAGAGATGCTAAGTTCCTTAGTCACTTTTAGAAGGTATTATGGGGTAAGTTAGGTACTGATGAGAACCCTTCTAGATCAAGTTAGAAAAACCCACAACTAGATTGACAAAAACCCAAGAAAGCCAATATGATCAAAATTCAGATAAGAGATCCAAACCCTTGAGAAGCTAAGTCTCAAGAACCCAGATTGAAAGGTTAGCAAGTTGAGAAAATCCTCCCAATAATATTAAACTCAATAATGTCAAAAGTCCCCTCAAAATAACATAAAGGAGTGTTTATATAAGGTGGCTAACCCTAATCTAACTTAAAAATAAGAGAAAACCCTAAAATTAAAAACCTGGACCCGCAGGGCCTTGGCCTGCAAAGTCACTTATTTTAAACGGGCCATAACTTGGTCATATGATGTCGGATTTTGACCCACAATATACCGTTTCGAAGCTCTCGACGTAAAGAATGAATCTACATGTTTAGAATTGCTCTTCTGGCCCTTATTATACTTTAAAAATCATTCTCTCTGATGCTGCCACCTCGTTAGCTAGAATCAAGTGTACCAAGGCTGGTTCCTCCTCGTTCAAGCCCATCTTGAATATTGGACTCTTGCAAATTGAACTTGAATTGAAGTCATCCAAAGTAGCTTGAATAAATCCTTGCATTGCTTTCTTGATCTTCTTAGCTCGTGCTCTCGTAATTGTCCCTTCCGGAACAAGCAACGGATCTTTAATGCTACGAGCACTACGGATCACATCATTCCCCCTCTCCTCGAAAGGATTCATCCTCGAATCTGAACCTACATCAAAGGGAGAAAGATAAAAAACATTAAAGGTAGCAGACACGTTATACTCACCAGGAAAATCCACTTTATAAGCGTTGTCATTAATACGCGCAAGAATCTGAAATAGACCATCTCCTCGAGGGTGCAACTTAGATTTCCTCTGGACAGGATACCTCTCCTTTCGCATGTGAACCCAAACCCAATCACCGGGTTCAATAATCATACATTTCCTACCCTTATTAGCTTAAGTAGCATATTGCTCAATCTTTTTCTCAAGAAAATAAGCAATGGGCCTTCGATCCTGCTTCAAAACAGCTCCAATACCTATTCCTGAGGCATCACATTCAATCTCAAATGTACGATTAAAATTAGGTAATGCTAGAATAGGTGCAGAACATAACCTTTCTTTAAGATCAATGAATGCTTTATCTTGTTCAACACTCCAAGTAAACGCAACATTCTTTTTAACAACATCATAAGAGGCGCAGCAATAGTGCTAAAATCCTTAACAAATCGCCGATAAAAACTAGCTAAACCATAAAAGCTCCTTACCTCAGTGATGCTCTTAGGCGTTGGCCACTCACTAATAGCCTTAACCTTTTCTTGATCCATCTCTATACCATTTGCACCAACAACAAAACCAAGAAAAACAACTTTCTCTATGCAAAAAGAAAATTTCTTAAAATTAGCATAAAACTTTTCTTTCCTCAAAACATCTAACACACATCGCAAATGTGCAATATGCTCTTCTAAAGTCTTGCTGTACACTAGAATATCATCAAAATAAACAACAACAAACTGACCTATAAATGCACGCAACACATGATTCATTAATCTCATAAAAGTACTAGGTGCATTAGTAAGACCAAAAGGCATAACTAACCATTCATACAATCCATATTTGGTCTTAAAGGCGAGTTTTCCATTCATCAGCTTCTCTCATGCGAATTTGGTGATAGCCACTTTTTAAATCAATTTTAGAAAATAAACAAGCTCCATGCAATTCATCCAGCGTATCATCTAACCTAGGAATGGGATGGCGATATTTTACCGTAATATTATTGATGGCTCGGCAATCAACACACATTCTCCAATTCCCATCCTTCTTTGGTACTAGTAGTAGTGGTACGCACATGGGCTCATGCTCTCTCTCACGTACCGCTTGCTCATCAGCTCTATAACTTGCCTTTGAAGCTCTTTGGTCTCCTCGGGATTACTTCTATAGGCTGGCCTATTGGGTATGACAGCTCTGGTACGAAATCTATTTGATGCTCAATGCCTCACAATGGGTGGTAAGTCAATAGGCATTTCCTCAGGAAACACATCTTCAAACTCCTATAACAAAGAAGTAACAACACTAGAAAGAGAAGGATTAATGTCATCAAAGGTTAGATATGATTCTTTGAACACGAGCAAAACCATGAAATGGCTTATTTTATATGCTTTCCTAATCTCACCCACTCCTGCAAAAAGTTCTTTCTCACTCTTCCCGATATGATCTAGAGTGCTCGAGCATTAAAGATCCGTTGCTTGTTCCGAGAAGGGCCAATTACGAGAGCACGAGCTAAGAAGATCAAGGAAGCCATGCAAGGATTTATTCAAGCTACTTTGGATGACTTCAATTCAAGAATGATTTGCAAGAGTCCAATATTCAAGATGGGCTTGAACGAGGAGGAACCAGCCTTGGTACAATTGATTCGGGCTAACGAGGTGGCGAGCATCGGAGAGAATGATTTTTGAAGTATAATAAGGGTCAGAAGAGTAATTCTAAATTTGTAGATGCATTCCTTACGTCGAGAGCTTCGAAACGATATATTGTGGGTTAAAATCCGATATCATATGACCAAGTTATGGCCCGTTTAAGATAAGTGGCTTTGCGGGCCAAGGCCTGCAGGTCTGCGTGGGTCCAGGTTTTTAATTTTAGGGTTTTCTCTTATTTTTAAGTTAGATTAGGATTAGCCACCTTATATAAACACTCCTTTATGTTATTTTGAAAAAGGGACTTTTGACATTATTGAGTTTAATATCATTGAGAGGATTTTCTCAACTTGTTCTTGAAAGAACTTTCGACTTATCAAAGGATTTGCTAACCTTTGTGGCGTCTTATCTAGCAATCTGGGTTCTTGAGACTTAGCTTCTCAAGGGTTTGGATCTTTTATCTGAATTTTGATCATATTGGCATTCTTGGGTTTTTGTCAATCTAGTTGTGGGTTCTCATCAGTTGGTATCAGAGCTTAGGCACCAAGGTCAGATTCATCTATCTTTATTTATTTATTTTTTTTTTCTCATTCTTGTTTGGGATTTTTCATTCTTGTTCTCAAAAAAAAAAAAAAAAAAAAAACCGTGAACAGTGCCGCATGAACAGTATCGCATGAACAGTATTTTTAGGGTTTTCTTATATCAATTTTGCATCCTTGTGGTTTCTTTCCTTAAATCCATAAATTTTACCTTTTTCCCTAAATTCATTCAAATTTCAATTATTTAGGGATTACAAAAAAAAAAAAAAAAGAGCAAAAAAAAATTGATTGAAAAAAAGAAAAATCACATTAATAATAACCATATTGGGTGATCTCCTTTGTGTTCTTGGTTTTATTATTCTTGTTTCTTATATTCTTGTTCGTTTGTTTCCTTTTTCCTTTTTCTTGTTTCTTGAACTGTGATTGTTAGAAGGATTATACTTTGGTACTTTCCCTTGATTGAGTTATTAGTTCCTAAAGAACTTGACTGAGAAAATATAAGAGTGGTAAAAGGCAAGAGTGTGTGAGCACAGCTTCGGGTAAAAGCCTATTTGAGTGTAAACACGAGTGGAGTGGCATCGCGAGTGTAAACACGTGAGGCTTGTGAGGTTCATTGTTGTTTTTCTATTTTGCTAACATCTCTTTGCAGATTCAAATAACTAATATGGATGATAAAAGTGAGGCGCAACCTTCTACGGTAGACTTTACTTTCACTTTGAAGGCAATGCACCAGGCATTTGAAAAGATGAATGCGAGGTTTGATGAGATGGGAAGCCAGTTGAGGCAACATGAAGCTGCCATTGAGAGTATTCAGAAGGTGCAAACTAGTAGAAAGCAAAACAAGGCTAGACATATTGAAGCAAGACATGATGGGGAAAATAATAGGCATGGATATGAGCCTATAGATAAGTATGAGGCAGAGAATGAATTTTGGAAAAGTGATGGTGATGATCGAGCATCCGAAGTAGAATACTCTGCGAAAGGTGAATCCCTAGTTGCTAGGCGTGCTTTGAGTACACAAATGAGTGTTGATGACATGGAGCAGGAGAGAGAGAACATCTTCCATACTAGATGCATTGTGAATAATAAGGTGTGTAGTATGATAATAGATGGTGGGAGTTGCACCAATGTAGCTAGTACTACCCTTGTAGAAAAGTTAGGGTTACCCTTGCTAACGCATCCCAGGCCTTACAGATTGCAATGGTTAAATGATTGTGGAGAGGTCAAAGTTAATAAGCAAGTATTGGTAACATTTACTATTGGAAAGTATAGTGATGAGGTGCTTTGTGACGTAGTTCCTATGCATGCTGGGCATTTATTATTGGGAAGGCCATGGCGAGTATGATAGGAAGGTGACACATGATGGGTTTAGGAATAGATATAGCTTTGTCAAAAATGGGAAAACCGTGACGCTCGTTCCTTTAACACCAAAAGAGATCTACGAGGACCAAATAAAGATGAGGGAAAAAGAAAGACAAAATAAAAAGAGTGAGGTCGAGAGTTATGATAAGAAAAAGAAAGAGAGTGAAACTACAAGTGAGAGAAAAGAAAAGAGTGAGAAAGAGGGAAGAGCGAGAAAGAACTTCTTTTGGGGAGTGGGCGAGATTAGGAAAGCATATAAAGCAAGCCATTTCATGGTTTTGCTCGTGTTCAAAGAATCATATCTAACCTTTGATGACATTAATCCTTCTCTTTCTAGTGTTGTTACTTCTTTGTTACAGGAGTTTGAAGATGTGTTTCGGGAGGATATGCCTTTTGGCTTACCACCCATTAGAGGCATTGAGCATCAAATAGATTTCGTACCGGAGAGCTGTCATACCCAATAGGCCAGCCTATAGAAGTAATCCCGAGGAGACCAAAGAGCTTCAAAGGCAAGTTATAGAGGCGATGAGCAAGGGGTACGTAAGAGAGAGCATGAGCCCGTGTGCGGTACCGGTGCTACTAGTACCAAAGAAGGATGGAAATTGGAGAATGTGTGTTGATTGCCGAGCCATCAATAATATTACGGTAAAATATCGCCATCCCATTCCTAGGTTAGATGATATGCTGGATGAATTGCATGGAGCTTGTTTATTTTCTAAAATTGATTTAAAAAGTGGCTATCACCAAATTCGTATGAGAGAAGGTGATGAATGGAAAACTGCCTTTAAGACCAAATATGGATTGTATGAATGGTTAGTTATGCCTTTTGGTCTTACTAATGCACCTAGTACTTCTATGAGATTAATAAATCATGTGTTGCGTGCATTTATAGGTCAATTTGTTGTTGTTTATTTTGATGATATTCTAGTGTACAACAAGACTTTAGATGAGCATATTGAGCATTTACGATGTGTGCTAGATATTTTGAGCCAAGAAAAGTTGTATGCTAGTTATAAGAAATGTTCTTTTTGCATGGAGAAAGTTGTTTTTCTTTGCTTTCTTGTTGATGCTAGAGCTAGCTTGGATGGTCAAACGACAGCGGAGTTGATAAAGTCCATTCATGAGAAAGCGCGGCTTCACGTTGAAAAGAAGAATGAGCAGTACGCTACTCAAGCTAATAAGGGTAGGAAATGTGTGATTTTTGAACCCGGCGGTTGGGTTTGGGTTCACATGCGTAAGGAGAGGTTTCCAGCCCAAAGGAAATCTAAGTTGCACCCTCAAGGAGATGGTCCATTTCAGATTCTTGAGCGTATTAATGACAATGCTTATAAAGTGGATCTTCCTGGTGAGTATAACGTGTCTGCTACCTTTAATGTTTCTGATCTTTCTCTCTTTGATGCAGGTTCAGATTCGAGGACGAATCCTTTCGAGGAGAGGGGGAATGATATGATCCAGAGTGCTCAGAGCATTAAAGATCCGTTGCTTGTTCCAGAAGGGCCAATTACGAGAGCACGAGCTAAGAAGATCAAGGAAGCCATGCAAGGATTTATTCAAGCTACTTTGGATGACTTCAATTCAAGAATGATTTGCAAGAGTCCAATATTCAAGATGGGCTTGAACGAGGAGGAACCAGCCTTGGTACAATTGATTCGGGCTAACGAGGTGGCGAGCATCGGAGAGAATGATTTTTGAAGTATAATAAGGGCCAGAAGAGTAATTCTAAATTTGTAGATGCATTCCTTACGTCGAGAGCTTCGAAACGATATATTGTGGGTTAAAATCCGATATCATATGACCAAGTTATGGCCCGTTTAAGATAAGTGGCTTTGCGAGGCCAAGGCCCACGCGGGTCTGCGGGTCCAGGTTTTTAATTTTAGGGTTTTCTCTTATTTTTAAGTTAGATTAGGATTAGCCACCTTATATAAACACTCCTTTATGTTATTTTGAAAAAGGGACTTTTGACATTATTGAGTTTAATATCATTGAGAGGATTTTCTCAACTTGTTCTTGAAAGAACTTTTGACTTATCAAAGGATTTGCTAACCTTTGTGGCGTCTTATCTAGCAATCCGGGTTCTTGAGACTTAGCTTCTCAAGGGTTTGGATCTTTTATCTGAATTTTGATCATATTGGCTTTCTTGGGTTTTTGTCAATCTAGTTGTGGGTTTTTTCTAGCTTGATCTAGAAGGGTTCTCATCACTTCCCTCTTTCTCACTCTTTTCTTTCTCTCACTTTTAGCCTCACTCTCTTTCTTTTTCTACTCATAACTCTCGACCTCACTCTTTTTATTTTGTCTTTCTTTTTCCCTCATCTTTATTTGGTCCTCGTAGACCTCTTTTGGTGTTAAAGGAACAAGCGTCACGGTTCTCCCATTTTTGACAAAGCTATATCTATTCCTAAACCCATCATGTGTCACCTTCCTATCAACCTGCCATGGCCTTCCCAATAATAAATGCAAAGCATGCATAGGAACTACGACACAAAGCACTTCATCACTATACTTTCCAATAGTAAATGTTACAAATACTTGCTTATTAACTTTGACCTCTCCACAATCATTTAACCACCGCAATCTGTAAGGCACGGGATGCGTTAGCAAGGGTAACCCTAACTTCTCTACAAGGGTAGTACTAGCTACATTGGTGCAACTCCCACCATCTATTATCATACTACACACCTTATTATTCACAATGCATCTAGTATGGAAGATGTTCTCTCTCTGCTGCTCCATGTCATCAACACTCATTTGTGTACTCAAAGCACGCCTAGCAACTAGGGATTCACCTTTCGCAGGGTATTCTACTTCATCATCATCACTAGCATCAATCAACGCTGGCATCTCCCCACCATCACTCTCACTCTCACTCACTAATTCTCCACTATCTTGCATCACCATAACTCTCTTATTTGGGCACTGAGAAGCAATGTGTCCAGAACCCAAACACTTGAAGCACTTGATGTCCCGATTCTTCTTTGGTTGAGATTCAGCCTTAGATTTGTTTTTTATACTGAAATCTTCTTTTGCCTTAGGTGGTTCAGTCTTGATACCTTCATGTCGTCTCTCATTATTACTCCACTTCGGTTTCAATGGATTTGAAGAAGCCGAAGTATACCTTACTGTACCCTTCCTCTTTAATTGCCTCTCCACCTTCATAGCCATGTGGACCATATCCTCCAACTCCACATAATGCTGTAGCTCCACTACATTGGCAATATCTTTATTCAATCCGGTCAAAAATCGTGCCATTGTAGCTTCCCTATCTTCCTCTACATTAGCCCTAATCATAGCGATCTCCATCTCTTTATGGTAATCCTCTACACTCATCGATCCTTGGGTAAGGCTTTGTAGCTTAAGATAAAGACCCCTATAGTAATGATTAGGAATGAACCGCTTCCTCATAAGCGTCCTCAACTCTCCCCATGTAGCTATAAGCCTTTCTCGATTCCTCCTCCTATTATTCACCAATTGATCCCACCAAATAATAGCATAGTTAGTGAATTCAATAACTGCTAGCTTTACCTTTTTCTCCTACGAATAATTGTGACAATCAAATATCAACTCAACCTTCTTTTCACACTCCAAGTAAGCCTACGGATTACTCCTTCCTTGAAACGAAGGAATAGTCACTTTGATTTTGCCTAAATCTCTATCCTCCTCATCTCTCCTATACCCCCTCTCTTGTCTACCTCTTCATATCTTACTCTATCCCTTTCTATTCCGGATGCTCGATCATCACCATCATCTTCCCAAATTTCATTCTCTGCCTCATCCTGATCTATAGGCTCATATCTATGCCTATTATTTTTCCCATTATGTCTTGCTTCATCATGTTCAGCCCTGTTACGCTCTCTACTAGTTTGTTCCTTCTGAATACCCTCAATGGCAGCTCCATGTTGCCTCAACCGGCTTCCCATCTCATCAAACCTCGCATTCATCTTCTCAAATGCCTAGTGCATTGCCTTCAAAGTGAAAGTAAAGTCTACCGTAGAAGGTTGCGCCTCACTTTTATCATCCATATTAGTTATTTGAATCTGCAAAGAGATGTTAGCAAAATAGAAAAACAACAATGAACCTCACAAGCCTCACGTGTTTACACTCGCGATGTCACTCCACTCGTGATTACACTCAAATAGGCTTTTACCCGAAATTTGTGCTCACACACTCTTGCCTTTTACCACTCTTATTATTTCTCAGTCAAGTTCTTTAGGAACTAATAACTCAATCAAGGGAAAGTACCAAAGTATAATCCTTCTAACAATCACAGTTCAAGAAACAAGAAAAAGGAAAAAGGAAACAAACGAACAAGAAAATAGGAAACAAGAATAACAAAACCAAGAACACAAAGGAGATCACCCAATATGATTATTTTTAATGTGATTTTTTTCTTTTTTTTTTAAATCAATTTTTTTTTTGCTCTTTTTTTTTTTTTTGTAATCCCTAAATAATTGAAATTTGAATGAATTTAGGGGAAAAGGTAAAATTTATAGATTTAAGGAAAGAAACCACAAGGATGCAAAATTGATATAAGAAAACCCTAAAAATACTGTTCATGCAGCGCCAGAACAAGAATGAAAAATCTCAAATAAGAATGACAAAAAAAAACAATAAAGATAAATGAATCTGACCTTGGTGCCTAAGCTCTGATACCAACTGATGAGAACCCTTCTAGATCAAGCTAGAAAAACCCACAACTAGATTGACAAAAACCCAAGAAAGCCAATATGATCAAAATTCAGATAAAAGATCCAAACCCTTGAGAAGCTAAGTCTCAAGAACCCAGATTGCTAGATAAGACGCCACAAAGGTTAGCAAATCCTTTGATAAGTCGAAAGTTCTTTCAAGAACAAGTTGAGAAAATCCTCCAAATGATATTAAACTCAATAATGTCAAAAGTCCCCTCAAAATAACATAAAGGAGTGTTTATATAAGGTGGCTAACCCTAATCTAACTTGAAAATAAGAGAAAACCCTAAAATTAAAAACCTGGACCCGTAGGGCCTTGGCCTGCAAAGTCACTTATTTTAAACGGGCCATAACTTAGTCATATGATGTCGGATTTTGACCCACAATATACCGTTTCGAAGCTCTCGACGTAAAGAATGAATCTACATATTTAGAATTGCTCTTCTGGCCCTTATTATACTTCAAAAATTATTCTCTCTGATGCTGCCACCTCGTTAGCTAGAATCAAGTGTACCAAGGCTGGTTCCTCATCGTTCAAGCCCATCTTGAATATTGGACTCTTGCAAATTGAACTTGAATTGAAGTCATCCAAAGTAGCTTGAATAAATCCTTGCATTGCTTCCTTGATCTTTTTAGCTCGTGCTCTCGTAATTGTCCCTTCTGAACAAGCAACGGATCTTTTAATGCTCTGAGTACTCTAGATCACATCAGGTACTAAACTTTTGTTTTCCACTACTTGTCGCCCTCAAACTAATGGTCAAACTGAAGTGGTCATTAGAACTTTATCTCAGCTTTTGCGCACTATCATTAATAAGAATTTGAAATCTTGGGAAGACTGTTTGTCACTTATAGAGTTTGCATATAATAGGAGCATTCATTCTTCTACTTCCTATTCTCCATTTGAGATTGTTTATGGTTTTAATCCGTTGACTCCAATGGATTTGATTCCTTTGCCCGTTGATGCGAGAGCTAGCTTGGATGGTGAAAAGAAAGCGGAGTTGGTAAAGTCCATTCACGAGAAAGCGCGGCTTCACATTGGAAAGAAGAATGAGCAGTATGCTACTCAAACTAATAAGGGCAGGAAACGTGTGAGAAAGAAGGATCCGTCCCAGATGCACAAAACTAAAGATTCTCGCTGCTTCATTTGCAGAAAGCGAGGTCATTTTACAAAGAATTGTCCTCACAATCAGGATAAAGCTGTGTGTCTTATTCAACACCTTCAACAATCGTCAATGTTATCTAACTCCGAAGATGTTGAATCTGTTTATACAGAACAGAATGAGTATGATGATCAAACTGCCTTTGCCATCAGCAATGATTCAACTCATGCACTTCCAATTGAAGACACAGTTCCTGTCATTAGCTGTGCTCAACCAGTCATGGCATCCTCCTGTGTAAAAGCACCTGTTCCATCAATCCGCATTCAAATCCTTTCTTCCAGGTTTGCTAAACCTAAACCTCTTATCGGATTTATTGACACTGGTGCCCAAAAGAGTATGCTTAATCCTAACATTCTTCCATCTTCTTGTATTCAATTCTTCCAAAATTGTGTTCTTTGGACAAAAGTTGTTGGTTCAACTCTTCCTGATAAAGACCTTCTCATAGGTTTTGATCTTCTTCATCAAATGTCCAAATTACAGATTATGGCCACAGGGATTCGATTTAAACATATGTTTCTTCCATACACAGACACCTTTAAACTGTATGCTCTTTCAGACACACAATCCCCATATCAAACTTTCCAAGAAAAGTTTCTCCTTTTTGTGTCCTGAAACTCATAGTCCCTTTTTGTCCCTTTTTGTCCCCATATCGCTCGGCGAGATCTATCAATTAGTCGTTAATGCTCTTGAACGACTATGTGAGCAAAAAGAGTTTTTGAGAGATCTCATTGACAACAAACAACCTTTTCAGACTGCTTGCAAGAAGCCTTATCTCAAGATCAAATGCAAGTACGAAAAAGATTGTCCTTTGTCGCTCTAAAAAGACAACTCACTTCCATAAGTTTCGATCTGACAGACGGTCAGATCTAGTTCATCCAAGAAGAAGCCCTATTGCTTTTTTAGAAAGAAGGATCCGTCCCAGATGCACAAAACTAAAGATTCTCGCTGCTTCATTTGCAGAAAGCGAGGTCATTTTACAAAGAATTGTCCTCACAATCAGGATAAAGCTGTGCGTCTTATTCAACACCTTCAACAATCGTCAATGTTATCTGACTCCGAAGATGTTGAATCTGTTTATACAGATCAGAATGAGTATGATGACCAAACTGCCTTTGCAATCAGCAATGATTCAACTCATGCACTTCCAATTGAAGACACAGTTCCTGTCATCTGCTATGCTCAACCAGTCATGGCATCCTCCAGTGTAAAAGCACCTGTTCCATCAATCCGCATTCAAATCCTTTCTTCCAGGTTTGCTAAACCTAAACCTCTTATCGAATTTATTGACACTGGAGCCCAAAAGAGTATGCTTAATCCCAACATTCTTCCATCTTCTTGTTGGGAAAAACATACTGAGTATTTCAAGGCCGCCAATGGCGATATTTTTCGTACCTCTTTGATTACCAAACAACCGATTGGTATACAATTCTTCCAAAATTGTGTTCTTTCGACAAAAGTTGTTGGTTCAACCCTTCCTGATAAAGACCTTCTCATAGGTTTTGATCTTCTTCATCAAATGTCCAAATTACAGATTATGGCCACGGGGATTCGATTTAAACATATGTTTCTTCCATACACAGACACCCTTAAAGCTGTATGCTCTTTCGGACACACAACCTCCATATCAAACTTTCCAAGAAAAGTTTATCCCTTTCTCGTCACGAAAATCATAGTCGGTTTACTCATCCTTTTCCTTTATGGAAGAACACTCAATTCTTTATTAAGCTTCCACTTCAGCTTAACAAAGATGTCAATTCTCCCAAGGCCATGCTCTTATTGACATGGATGTCATGCGGAAGGAGAGGTTTCCAGCCTAGAGGAAATCTAAATTGCACCCTCGAGGAGATGGTCCATTTCAGATTCTTGAGCGTATTAATGACAACACTTATAAAGTGGATCTTCCAGGTGAGTATAACGTGTCCGCTACATTTAATGTTTATGATCTTTCTCCCTTTGATGCAGTATCAGATTCGAGGACAAATCCTTTTGAGGAGCGGGGGAATGATGTGTTGAGTGTTGAGAGCATTAAAGATCCGTTGCTTGTTCCAGAAGGGCCAATTACGGGAGCACGAGCTAAGAAGATCAAGGAAGCAATTCAAGGATTTATTCAAGCTACTTTGGATGACATCAATTCAAATTTAATTTGCAAGAGTCCAATAATAAGGAGGAACCAGCCTTGGTACACTTGATTCGAGCTAACGAGTTGGCGAGCATCAGAGAAGATGATTTTTGAAGTATAATAAGGGCCAGAAGAGCAATTCGAAATTTATAGATGCATTCTTTACGTCGAGAGCTTCGAAACAGTATATTGTGGGTCAAAATCCGACATCATATGACCAAGTTATGGCCTGTTTAAAATAAGTTGCTTTGCAGGCAAAGGCCCTGCGGGTCTAAGTTTTTAATTTTAGGGTTTTCTCTTATTTTTAAGTTAAATTAAGGTTAGCAACTTATATAAACACTTCTTTATGTTATTTTGAAAAGACTTTTGACATTATTGAGTTTAATATCATTGAGAGGATTTTCTCAACTTGTTCTTGAAAGAACTTTCGACTTATCAAAGGATTTGCTAACCTTTGTGGCGTCTTATCTAGCAATCCGGGTTCTTGAGACTTAGCTTCTCAAGGGTTTGCTTTTATCTGAATTCTGATCATATTGGCTTTCTTGGGTTTTTGTCAATCTAGTTGTGGGTTTTTCTAGCCTAATCTAAAGGGGTTCTCATCACAAAGTGCTATGTGACGTAGTACCAATGCAGGCTGGACACTTATTACTTGGGCGTCCTTGGCAATTTGACAGACGTGTGAAGCATGATGGCTACACCAACAAGTACTCCATTGACACCAAAACAAGTTTATGAAGACCAAGTGAGTTTACAAAGAGAGAGTGAACAAAAGAAAAAGACAAAAAAAACGAGTGAAAATCATAGAGTGGCTGAGAAAAATGAGAGAGAAAAAGAAAAGAAAATTGAGGCCATTGAGAGAAAATTAGAGAGAAAACAAAAGAATTTTTATGCAAGTGCAAGTGAGATAAAAAGAGCATGGTTTTCAAATCAGCTAATGATTGTACTTTTGTACAAAGAGCATGGTTTTAAACTATCCTACTTATGATAAAGAGCTGTATGCATTAGTTCGAACGTTGGAAACATGGCAGCACTACCTATGGCCTAAGGAGTTCGTAATTCACACTGATCACGAATCTTTAAAACACCTTAAAGGCCAACACAAGCTGAACAAGAGACATGCTCGTTGGGTGGAATTCATAGAGATATTTCCATACGTCATTCGTTACAAGCAAGGTAAGGAAAACGTAGTTGCAGATGCACTTTCTCGTAGGTATGGCTTAATCTCAACACTTAATGGTAAATTGCTAGGTTTTGAACATATTAAGGAATTGTATGCTAATGACCATGATTTTAGTATTGAATACCAAACTTGTGAAAAGTCTGGAGTTGGTAAGTATTTTAGGCATAAAGGTTACTTGTTTCGAGAGAATAAATTATGTGTGCCTAATTGTTCTTTAAGAGATTTATTGGTGAGAGAATCCCATGGAGAAGGATTAATGGGACATTTTGGAGTAGGCAACATATGAAACGAGATGTTGAGAGACTTTGTGGTAGATGTGTCACTTGTAGACCAGCCAAGTCGAAAGTACAACCCCATGGTTTATACACCCCGTTACCAATACCTAGTGCACCTTGGACTGATATTTCAATGGATTTTGTGTTAGGTTTACCTAGGTCTAAACGAGGAAAAGACTCAATTTTTGTGGTTGTGGATAGATTTTCTAAGATGGCACATTTTATTTCATGCCACAAAACAGATGATGCTTCTAATATTGCTGATTTGTTCTTTAGGGAGATTGTAAGATTACATGGTATGCCCAGAACAATTGTTTTTGATAGAGATGCTAAGTTCTTAAGTTACTTCTGGAAGACTTTGTGGGCCAAATTAGGGACTAAGTTATTATTTTCAACTACTTGTCACCCTCACCCTCAAACTGATGGTTAAACAGAAGTTGTAAATAGAACTTTATCTACTTTATTGCGAGCAATCATTAAAAAGAATATTAAAACTTAGGAGGATTGTTTGCCACGTGTTGAGTTTGCTTATAATCTTTCTGTTCATTCTGCTACTAAATATTCATCATTTGAAATTATTTATGGTTTTAATCCTTTAACTCCACTAGATTTATCTCCATTACCTATTTCTGAGCGTGTTAACTTAGATGGAAAGAAAAAGGCTGAAATTGTTAAGCAGATACATGAGACAGCAAAGCTCAACATCGAGCGAAGAACTAGGCAATATGCTAAACAAGCCAACAATTGGCGACAAAAACGAGTTTTTGAACCCGGCAATTGGGTGTAGTTACACTGTGCAAGGAACGGTTTCTAGAACAAAGGAAATCTAAGTTGTTACCTCCAGGGGATGGTCCTTTCCAAGTCTTGGAATGGATAAATGATAATGCATATAAGCTGGATTTGCCTGGTGAGTATAATGTAAGTGCAACTTTTAATGTTTCTGATCGGAGTCCTTTTGATGCAGGTGATGATTTGAGGACAAATGCTCTTCAAGAGGAGGGGAATGATGAGAGTGAGGATAAGGATGGCACAAGCACATGGAATAATGTATTTTCATATCCTATCCAAGTTCCTGTTGGACCCGTTACAAGAGCTCGTGCAAAGAAATTCAATGAAGCGCTCAATGGACTGATTCAAGCAACTTAGGATCAATCAAATGTGTGGAGGCCCATTGAAGGAATCTCAGAAGATATTCAGATCAAGCTCTTGATTTTTCTGAATAATTAATTCCATAAAATTGGCAAGTAGGCATGCACAATATGGTGGGAAGATATGCTACCATCTTTTCCAGATACTTTCCTATTTTTAAAAGAGGCAGCAAATCAAATATATGCTATTATCCTTTCTGGATACTTTCCCATTCTTAAAAGAAGCAGCAAATCTAATAATTTCTTTTTATTTAGTCATTTAAGATATGTAGGATTCTTTTCTTTTCGTTTAGATTAGGATTCTTTCCTTATTCATTTTAAATTCAGATTCTGAATTTAAAAATTTGTTTCCAGTTTTGGATTAGGGTAATTATGACTGAAAACACTATATATATTGTACCCGAAATTCAATAAAGGAGTTTTAGAATTTTTCATACAATTGTGAGATTGTAATTCTCTTGGGTTCTTAAACGAACTCTTTGAACTTATCGAATTTTTCGTGGCATTCAATCCTTCACATACCAAGGTTCGTGCTTCCTTAAGAAACGGGTCGCGGTTCCATACAATTCCAGGTTAGAATCGATCTTGGAAACTATTTTGATTAGGGTCGCGTCAGTTCTTGGCGTGGTTCGTATCATTATGGCCCCTATTTTACTTCAAAAATCATCCTCTCCGATGCTCGCCACCTCGTTAGCTCGAATCAAGTGTACCAAGGCTGGTTCCTCCTCATTCAAGCCCATCTTAAATATTGGACTCTTGCAAATTGAATTTGAATTGAAGTCGTCCAAAGTAGCTTGAATAAATCCTTGCATTGCTTCCTTGATCTTCTTAGCTCGTGCTCTCGTAATTGGCCCTTCTATAACAAGCAATGGATTTTTAATGCTCTGAGCACTCTGGATCACATCAAAGTGTTTGCACCATTTAACCTTAGTCTAATAGAGGTATAAATAAAATAACCTTGTACTTAATTAAGAAAAATGTCATTTTATGAATAAAAGAATAGTTCTTGGTCATGTAATCTCTGTAAATATCATTTTATGGTTAATAAAGGAATAGTTCTTGGTCATGTAATCTCAGAAAATGGTATTGAAGTAGATAAGCTAAAATTTGATCTTATTTCTAGTCTTCCGCCTCCAAAAATTGTAAAAGAAATTAGATCATTCTTAGATCATGCTAGTTTTTATCATAGGTTCATCAAAGACTTCAGTAAAATTATGAAATCTTTGTATAACTTGCTTGCCAAAGATTCATCTTTTGTATTTGATGAAGAGTGTTTAAAAGCTTTTGAAAAACTTAAGAACCTCTTGACCTCAACACTTATCATTTGATCATCAAATTGGAATATTCCTTTCGAAATCATGTGTGATGCATCTGATTATGCCATTAAGGCCATTTCAGGACAACGTAATGATAAACTACTTTATGTCCACCAAAAAAGAGCTATATAGCTGTAGTTTTTGCATTAAAGTCATAATCTATTCATATCATCCTGCATTGAATATCTTCTGTCTAAAAAATATGCCAAACCTCATCTAATCTGATGGATTTTATTGCTACAAGAATTTAATCTTGAAATTAGGGATAAAAAGGTTATAAAAATGTTGTAGCTAACCACTTATCTAGAGTGATAGTTGAATCCATGGATGATATTATTCCCATTAGTGGGTCCTTTCCTGATGAACAGTTCATGTCTGTTTCTCGGTTACCTTGGTATACTGGTATTGTTAATTATCTTGTCACTGGTCAAAAATTGATTCATTGGTCTAAACAAGATCAAGTTAAATTTTTAGCCAAAGTCAAATGTTTCTTTTAGGACGATCTATACTTGTTTAAGTATTGCCCTGATCAGATAATTAGGAGATGTGTCCCTGAAAATAAACAAAACAAAGTCATTGCCTTTTGTCATGATCATACATGTGAGGTCATTTTAGTGCAAAGAAGAAATCTGCAAAGATCTTATAGTGTGACTTCTATTGGCCATTATTGTTTAAAAACACTCATGCATATTGTAGTTCATGTGAGAGATGTCAAAAGTTAGGGAGCATTTCACGAAGAAATTAGATGCCTTTAAACCTCATTTTAATTGTTAAATTATTGGATGTTTGGGACATTGACTTCATATGACCTTTCCCAAATTCTTTTGGTAACTTATTCATCCTTCTCGTTGTATATTATGTGTCTAAATGGTTTAATATAAGAGCATGTAAAACAAGTGACCATACAGTTGTCATAAAATTCTTACGGGAAAAAATATATTCTCTCGTTTTGGCACTCATCGTGCAATTATTATCACATGAAATTATTACTCCTTACAATCCACAAGTAAATGGCCAAGTAGAAATTTCAAATAGGAAAATTAAACACATTCTTGAAAAAAATAGTTAACCTAATAAGCAAGATTGGTCTTTAAAATTTTTGATGCATTATGGGTCAACCGTACTACTTTTCAAACCGCTATTGGAATGTCCCTATATAGACTTGTGTATGGTAAGGCATGTCATCTCTCTATTGCACTAGAGCATAGAGCGTATTGGGCTATTAAGCAACGCAATTTTTCCCTTGAAAAGCAAGCTCTCATAAAAAATTACAAGTCAATGAGTTGAATGAAATTAAGAATGATGCATATAGTGTGGTAAACAGTAAGGATAAAATGAAATTTTCCCATGACAAGAACATTCTAAGGAAGTTATTTCAACCTGGTCAAAATGTCCTTTTGTACAATTTTCGTTTGCACCTATTTCCTAGAAAATTACATTCTAGGTGGTATGGATAATTAACTGTTCATACTATCTATCCTTATGGGGCTATAGAAATTGAAAATCCTAAAAACGGTGATGTGTTTAAAGTGAATGGTCAAAGGTTAAAACTATTTCTAGAATTAAAACTCTAGAAGTTGAGGAAATTCTCTTAGAAAATCTTGTTTACCAGGATTGACCCATTTTTGTTTGGTTTGCTACTTTTCTTTCTTGCTACTTTCTATTTTGTGTATTTTCTTTCTTTTCAATAGATAAAATTATTCTAATGTGTCTTTGCGATCTTGTTGAAATGCAATCAGAAGTTATCTCAGTTGAGATCTTTCCCTCATGTTCTTTTGTTTTCTTTATTTTTGCTTTGTTACATATGCATTTTAGGAAACATTGGGGACAACATTTAGATTAGGTTGTGGGGGAAGGCTTTTGGTTAATTTCTGTTCATAAAAAAATAAAAAAATTTGAAAAATATCAAAATAAAAAAATTTGAAAAAATAAATAATAATAAAATCTTGAGGTTAATTTGCAATGATGTCCTTGATATTTCTCATGATTTATATTCGTTTTCATCAAATGAATGCATGATTGCACGTTTAATTACGATTTGATATTCTTGGTTGAATTTAGATTGAGAACACGAGTTTTATAAAAAATTATTCCACTACTTTGTCTTTTTAACTTATTTATACTTAATGAAGAATTCACAAGTTATATTTGACAAACTTTCACTAGCACACTAGCATATTATTTTTTAAGAGAATAAAGTCAAAACACGATTATGTCTAAGAAGTGATAAAAGTTTAACTTATCTAGGCTTGAAAAAAAAATGTTCTAACCAAGCTTTTACTTAGTAACCAGGCCTCTTGTCTAAACAACAATGAGTGTTCGCGTAAAATAGTGAAGTTTTGGCATGAATAAGTTTGTTCTTGTAGCCTTTTTAACTCGAGTAATCAAGCCCTTAGGGGTGTCTCAACCCCTAGTGCCTTAAAATCATTTGACTTGTGGCCTAACACTCGTTACATGAGTTAAATAGAAAGCTTAATGGGAATAAATCTTGCAAAATCAAAATGAAAAAAAAAAAGAAAAAGAAAAAAAGCCTTGATCAGTTTATGAAAGATAATGTTGATATGATCGGAATTAAGCTTTGTCTCCCAAATGTGTTAGTTCACTTTACACACAAAAAGGAACAAGTGTAGAGTTTACCAAGTGATTTTGACTTTAAAGTGGGACTTTCTCAAAAGTTTGATGTGTGTTCTCTGTTTTAAAATTGAATGTGAACTGATAATCATGAATTTAGTCTCTAATATTCTTGTTGATGATGATGATTAAATCAAAATTTTTTTACTGAGCAAATTACACAATCTGATGCTATTTGTGGGTATCATCTCTGTAAGTCCTCACGAGACTATAAGTCGTCTACTAGGGACACCTAATTTAAAGGCTTATTTTATTTGCTAAATGCAATTGAGATTTATAAGAAAAAGTGGTGCAATTAGATTTTATTTTTATTTCTCACTTTTTGTTTTGCTCGTGGACTAGAAAAATTTGGGTTTAGGGGTATTTGATGGGCATTATTTATATCATATTTGTCACCCTTAACTTATATTTGTTAGTTAATTATGTTTAGTAATTAATAATAATTAGTAGTTGTTTCATAATAATGCGTAACTAGAGAAATGTGATAAAATCACATGGAATTAAAGGAATTTGGGCTATAGAAATAAGCTTATAAAATATTTTTTGCACTTTTTTATTAAAATTCAATTGGGATGTAGTGGCAAGTAAAGAGATTGAGGATAAGGATAGCACAAGCACATGGAATAATGTATTTTCATATCCTATTCAAGTTCCCGTTGGACCCGTTACAAGAGCTCTTGCAAAGAAATTCAAAGAAGCACTTAATGGTGATTCAAGCAACTTGGGATCAATCAAATGCATGGAGGCCCATTGAAGGAATCTCAAAAGATATTCGAGATCAAGCTCTTGATTTTTACGAATAATTAATTCCATAAAAGTGGTGGGACAGGTTCTTAGCCACTTGATTACAAACAAACAAAAACTAAAAGTAACTTTAACAAAGTAATCTAACACGTGTGTGGTAGGACAGGACCCCTAACCACATGATTGCTAACAAACAAAAGATAAAAGTAGCTTTTGGAAAAGCAAAGCTACATTATTACAAACAAACAAAAGTCATAAAGTGACTTTATGAAAAGCAAACTCCCTAAAAGACAAACAACTTTGTAAAAAGCAAAACTTGAAAATAAAGCACAAGACAACACATGACAGGTGTTCTCTCCGAAAGTGGTGAGAAGCAACGTTTATGGAGACAGTTGGCGTCCTTGGTGGGTAATCCAAGTATGATACTGTTCTCTCATATCAAGCTCAGAGTCATCATCGCTCCAGGATAATGCTATTTCGGATTGCTTCTTTGTAAAACAAATCGGGGAGTTGTGCGGGTGCGGGGAGATAAGGGACTATGAGTATTGTACATTGCCGCCGTGTTGTAAACTTCTCGCAAGAGCTGTACGAGCATGGAGACAGCCTTCCCACATTGAATGAGAATGATCATGGGTATGGATGTGATCAACGACACGAATTAGCGGGGGTTTGTCACGGCCCCAAATGTCTCGTAATTGTATGATGACAATGGTAGGTGAGAAAGATGGTGGCCATCAAGAAGTTTGTAGAGTGAGATGATCCGCAAAGATGGGGAGAACAAGCGATCAAACCATCGTCCATGATTGTATCGACGACTTCGGTGGATGAGTTGAGGATCAAACAGAATCGCCATAGGATACATGTTGAACAAAAGCCAAAAAGCATAGTATGCTTGAGGCATGGCATTGCAAATTAAATCATGACCCCGGTTGTATCTTCATCAATAACATGGAAAAAGGATGTTGTAGGACGAAAAACAAACTCGTGCATACGGTCGAAGTCGGGAAAAGGATCAATCAGACTATAGGTTAATATCCGACCATCTGTATCGACAGGAGGAGTATTTTTAATGTCATACAGAAATGCCCAGATTCTCCACTTTGTTGGAGGAGAGCTCTTAGGATAACTCAGATGGTTTGTAACCTTGTCAAAAATCTGACTTTGGATTTCCATAGGAAGTGCCTGGATAAAGTCATGGAGATTAAAAGATAACTGCGTCGCCATTCTCGGATTGAGAATAAGAAGAAAACTACTGAAGGGATGATGCGGATAATGCAATGGAGGCCTGTGGGTTTTATATTCACAAAAATTCCCATGTCTTCTATGAATGGATAGGGTACTCCAATAATGGTGATTGAAGTGTCCATTAGTTGTGGTGGAGAAGAACCCTTGGGCTAATTGTTGAAGCCATTGCATAGTTGCCATTTGGATGGACTTTCGAAGTAAAGGCATTTGTCATTAGCATCAAAGAAAATTGGTGGTGTGGATAGTGACATGTGGCGCGAGAAAGTCTTGGAGATAGATGCCAAAAAATTGCTGTAGTTGCTTCTTGGAAAGATGGTGATCTGGAAAGTGTAACAGTTCCTGAGCGATATGTGGATAGAATATACTTGAATACTTAAATGAATACTATGGTTTTCTTCTAAACTTTCTCTTGTTTTCTCTAAGTATTCCAGAAGTTAGACTTCTCTCGAGTTTGTTCATCTCTATCCTTGTTGAGTACGTCCTATACACAAAACCTTGTGTAGGTTTCGTATAGTTAGTTGGTTACCAACCCCAAAGCCCTTGCATCGGTTGAGAAACGACGAGCGTAAGTACGTTGTTCATGCTTAAGGAAAAGCCGACGGACAGGCGAAAAGATAGCGTGGTATGCGAGAAAGCAGTCAGACCCCTTTGCTGGTATATGGTCGTGTTGTTTGGCTTGGGTAACCCGATTTCGTCCCGATGAACAATAGCATCTATCGGGTTACCCAAGACCAACAAAACGACCATGGTATCAGAGCCCCGTTCCCGTTCCTGCCTGAGGTGGTATAATTTGTGATAACTTTCTTGTCTTCTGGATACAAAAGAGAAAACAGCTTACAAAACCATGGCTTCATCTTCATCTCAACCTACAGATCTATCTCCTATTTCTATGTCTTCTACTTTGTCTTTACCCAAATCTTGCACTAAACACATGGCTTCCAAAATAGAAAACCTTGTGGAATATAGCTATATCCCTGAGTCTGCACAGATTTCTGAGTCTTCCATGCCTTTACTTAGCCCTTACCATCTGTACAAAAGAGAAAATTCCTTAACCCGAGGAATTAGAACTCTCATCCATACTAATAGACCTGCTCCAAAAGAATATGTCCAGTCTTCTAGACTTGACCAGTGCGCTTTATCAGCCTTCCAAGCAGAGTAGTATGTTACTCTTGAGATTCCACCTGAATTAATTGTTCAGTGGAAACGAAAAGGGTACACTCACCTCCATTTTGGTGGTGTTCGACTCATCCTTACACTCCATGGCCGTAAAGGTCTACTTGTTACAGCCAGACTTGCACTGCTAGATAATCGTTTCAAAGAGTATCAACATGCTGTTATTGGTACAGTCCTTACAACTCTGCACGCAGGAAGTGTCCTACTCACTTTCTATCCCAATTTCAATCTGTCACTCAACGATGCCAACCTTCCTACAACCTTGAAGGTTCAAGTACAGATATAGGAAAAGCTCCGAGAAACAAACCAACAAACTTTGCTCTTTCAGACACACAACCTCCATATCAAACTTTCCATGAAAAGTTTATCCCTTTCTGTCCTGAAAATCATAGTCAGTTTACTCATCCTTTTCCTTTATGGAAGAACACTCAATTCTTTATTAAGCTTCCACTTCAGCTTAACGAAGATGTCAATCCTCCCAAGGCTAGTCATCCAGGGATGACTCCTTCTGACCTCATGTTAGCTCATGATAAATGTGTTCAACTTACGTCTCAAGGTTTCATTGAGTCCACATCCTCTAATTGGGCTTGTCAAGCCTTTTACGTTGAGAAAGCGGTCAGAAATAGTTCGTGGGGAAAAACGACTTGTCATAGACTATCAGCCTCTTAATTGTTTTCTATCAGACGACAAGTTCCCACTTCCTCAGATCCAATCCTTGTTCGTGCACATTCGAGATGCTAAGATCTTTTCCAGGTTTGATCTCAAGGCCAGATTTTGGCAACTTGGCATCCATTCAGCAGAACGATACAAGACAGCTTTCTGCATTCCCAATGCATATTCCCAATGGACTGTTATGCCCTTTGAATTAAAAGTCGCGTCTTTGCTTTTTCAAAAAGTGATGACACGGATCTTTGAGCCTATCCTCCACCATGCTCTTATCTACATTGATGACATCTTTTTGTTTTCTTCTGATCACGAGATTCACATGGACTTACTTTCCACGTTTCACAAGATAGTGGATCAGTATGGCATTATGGTGTCGGCAACAAAGAGCATCCTAGGCCAACAGTCAGTTGAATTTCTTAGAATTAACGACTAATTGATAGATCTTGCCGAGCGATATGTCTGCAACATTTAGCTGATTGACAGTGATAAGCCTTTGAAGCTCAGGTTGTAATTCCTTAGGGATAGAAGCGATGAAGACATGCTTCAGTGTAGGATCATTAAAGCCATTGAGCTTAATGATCCTACAACCTTGAAGGTTCAAGTACAGATCCAGGGAGCAGAACAGACTGTCACTTCGAAGATAGCAACTCTGCATCACCAGCTTGTCTACCGATTGCAGAACCATGCTCTTGATCTTCCAACAGCACAATCTTCACATGATGCTTTGATGATCTTAGCAGACACTGAGACAGCACCTTCCATAGTTCAGATTCCTAGACAACTTCAGAAGCATGAACTCCTAAAACTCATGCCTCTTGAATGGCTATCGAACTATGAGAAGTTCCACAGAATTCTCGGCCACTTCAAACTTTCGATGCTATGTTCGAGAAAAGATCGGACGGCTCGGTTAGAATGACTTTCCAGCCACCATCTTAGGAACGGGCACCCGAGTTTCTTTCTCTTACACATCAATGATCACAAAGCGGTCCCAATGCACAAGAAAAGATTCCCATCCACAGCTTTGCTTCAACAGGATATCCAATATATCCTAGCAAACTCGATGGTCATTTCTTATGGGATGTTCCTCAAGCCCATATGTGTGATCCAGGCTGTCCTTGCCTCGATGATTATTCTGATGATGAGGACGATGCTCCTAAGCGTCGCAAAAAGAAAAAGGTTACTAGAACTCCTGCTACTTGCAAACCCATTAAACCTTTTCCTCCTGATCATCCTGACTCTATGTCACCTTTACCTATCTACACCAAAGGCCTAAAAATCCTCAGACAAGAGAACCTTTTGCCTTCCTCGCCTCAACCACCCTTGATTAAGTCCATTAAAGCCATTGAGCTTATAGAAGAGAGTGGACATACGCTTGTAGTGAAAATCAAGATCTTTTTGCTGTAAGGAACAGCATTACATCTCGCATGTATTCTCTACGAGCAAGATGATCATAAATTGATCATGTATTCTCTTGTTCTTGCTGAGTAGGTTCTCCAATAAATTGATCATAAATTATGCCCAACGCAGTGGACACCTCTGGAAACTAAACCAGGCTGTCCTTGCCTCGATGATTATTCTGATGATGAGGACGATGCTCCTAAGCGTCGCAAAAAGAAAAAGGTTACCAGAACTCCTGCTACTTGCAAACCCATTAAACCTTTTCCTCCTGATCATCCTGAGTCTATGTCACCTTTACCTATCTACACCAAAGGCCTAAAAATCCTCAGACAAGAGAACCTCTTGCCTTCCTCACCTCAACCACCCTTGATTAAGTCCTGTATGATGTTCTCATCTTCATCCAGTACTTACAACAGTCAGTTTCCTTCCCTTGACAAACACACGGATCCAACATCTAAGGTTGTTACAAAACCTTATGTTCATGGTCCTGTTACTCCTGCTGGTCAACCTGAAGAGCCTAAGCCGTTCGAGTCTGTTCTTAACTGGCAAACTCAGAATGCCAGAGCCCAGAATGCTGTTCTGGAACAGATTCACACCAAAGTAGATGCGGTTGCTACACAAGTTCAGCATACATCCCAGCAAGTTACTTCTGTTGTCTCTCAGCTAGACAAGATGTATGTAGACATGAACAACAGAGCCATTCAGCTTGACAAAGAACTCAGATCTATGATAACACAGAATATCTGGGGTCATGAGTTTAACAAAAAAGAAGCTGAAATCCGCAATCTTAAGGCGGAACTTGCTCGTATAGATGCAGAAAGGCATTTTCAGCAACCACAGTTGGCTAAGTCAGCTCCTCTTCCATTTCAACCATCTACTTTCAAGACATACCAACCTTTCTATACACCATCCTTATACAGGCCTCCTGACCTGAGTCCCATGTTTGGTTTATCTCATACCTCTGACCCAACTCCAACTCAGTCCTCCTCTAGACCAAAAAGAAATACACCAAAACCCCAAAGGACTCCTGTCCCAACTCCTGTTCCTAGTCCAGTTCCCACTCCAGAACATACTCCATCTCATGTTTCAGATACACAGTCTGATTCATCTTCAGCACCACATCCCCCAGATTCTAAACAGAAGGCACCACTTCACCAGTATTCTTCTCAGCCTCCGCTTATGATGGAAACTCCATCTCCATCTTCTTCTAGTCACTCTGAGCAATCTTTTGCTTCTCAGTCTGATGACTTCTCTTCCACAGCTCAGTCTGTCCCGACTTCCTCAGAGTCTTCCTCAGCAATTACAGAGACTGAACACCGCGACCTCTTCGATTCTCGAGTCGGAATTTGGAGACATTTCCAGACTCCTTATGGTCGAGCCTTCCACTAGTTCTCCTTCTCCTGGTCCTCCTTATGTTGATGAACCAGATGATGATGAAGGTTCCACTCATGGCGACCATGCTGCCTCTACAGGAGCTTCACACAACTCATCAAAACCAGCAAGTTCTCACTGGTTTACATTTGATGATATTCCACGCACAAAATGGCCAGAATGATTTACTGCTTGGGTCAATGTTCAACTGCTTCAACCAGGGGCCACAACTCTTAAAGTACTACAAGAGTTCAGTTCTCACATTGGCTCTCTACGAGATTGGTTTGATAGCGTGGGTCCTTATCGCCAACTCCAATTTGTTCGGTTTCGAGAGGTGTTCACTGCGTTGGGCATAATTTATGATCAATTTATTGGAGAACCTACTGCAAAGAAAGAGCTTGCTCGTAGAGAATACATGCGAGATGAAATCTTTGTTCCTTACAGCGAGAAAGATCTTGATTTTCACTACAAGCGTATGTCCACTCTCTTCTATAAGCTCAATGGCTTTAATGATCCTACTGAAGCATGTCTTCATCGCTTCTATCCCTAAGGAATTACAACTTTGAGCTTCAAAGGCTTATCACTTGTCAATCGGTTAAATGTTGCGGACATATCGCTCGGCAAGATATATCAATTAGTCGTTAATGCTCTTGAACGACTATGTGAGCAAAAGGAGTTTTTGAGAGATCTCATTGACAACAAACAACCTTTTCAGATCGCTTGCAAGATGATGAGAACCCTTCAGATCAAGATAGAAAAACCCACAACTAGATTGACAAAAACCCAAGAAAGCCAATATGATCGGAGAATTCATATAAAAGATCCAAACCCTTGAGAAGCTAAGTCTCAAGAACCCGGATTGCTAGATAAGACGCCACAAAGGTTAGCAAATCCTTTGATAAGTCAAAAGTTCTTTCAAGAACAAGTTGAGAAAATCCTCTCAATGATATTAAACTCAATAATGTCAAAAGTCTCTTCAAAATAACATAAAGGAGTGTTTATATAAGGTGGCTAATCCTAATCTAACTTAAAAATAAGAGAAAACCCTAAAATTAAAACCCCTGGACCCGCGGGGCCTTGGCAGGCTCGCAAAGCCTCTTATTTTAAACGGGCCATAACTTGGTCATATGATGTCGGATTTTAACCCACAATATACCGTTTTGAAGCTCTAGACGTATGGAATGCATCTACAGATTTAGAATTACTCTTCTGGCCCTTATTATATTTCAAAAACCATCTCTCCGATGCTCGCCACCTCGTTAGCTCGAATCAAGTGTACCAAGGCTGGTTCCTCCTCATTCAAGCCCATCTTGAATATTCGACTCTTGCAAATTAAACTTGAATTGAAGCCATCCAAAGTAGCTTGAATAAATCCTTGCATGGCTTCCTTGATCTTCTTAGCTCGTGCTCTCGTAATTGGCCCTTCTGGAACAAGCAACGGATCTTTAATGCTCTGAGCACTCTATCCTCCTCATCTCTCCTATACCCCCTCTCTTGTCTCCCTCTTCTATATCTTACTCTATCCCTTTCTATTTCGGATGCTCGATCATCACCATCATCTTCCCAAATTTCATTCTCTCGCCTCATACTCAGCTATAGGCTCGTATCTATGCCTATTATTTCTCCCATTATGTCTTGCTTCATCATGTCTAGCCCTGTTACGCTCTCTACTAGTTTGCTCCTTCTGAATACCCTCAATAGCCGCTCCATGTTGCCTCAACTGGCTTCCCATCTCATCAAACCTCGCATTCATCTTTTCAAATGCCTGGTGCATTGCCTTCAAAGTGAAAGTAAAGTCTACCGTAGAAGGTTGCGCCTCACTTTTATCATCCATATTAGTTATTTGAATCTGCAAAGAGATGTTAGCAAAATAGAAAAACAACAATGAACCTCACAAGCCTCACGTGTTTACACTCGTGATGCCACTCCACTCGTGTTTACACTCAAATAGGCTTTTACCCGAAGTTTGTGCTCACACACTCTTGCCTTTTACCGCTCTTATATTTTCTCAATCAAGTTCTTTAGGAACTAATAACTCAATCAAGGGAAGGTACCAAAGTATAATCCCTCTAACAATCACAGTCCAAGAAACAAGAAAAAGGAAAAACGAAACAAACGAACAAGAATATAGGAAACAAGAATAACAAGACCAAGAAAACAAAGGAGATCACCCAATATGATTATTATTAATGTGATTTTTTTTTTTTTTTTTTTTTTTTTTTTTTTTTTTTTGTAATCCTAGAAAGCAAAATAATTGAAATTTGAAAGAATTTAGGGGAAAAGGTAAAATTTATGAATTTAAGGAAAGAAACCACAAGGATGCAAAATTGATATAAGAAAACCCTAAAAATACTATTCATGCGAAAGGTGAATCCCTAGTTGCTAGGCGTGCTTTGAGTACACAAATGAGTGTTGATGACATAGAGCAGCAGAGAGAGAACATCTTCCATACTAGATGCATTGTGAATAATAAGGTGTGTAGTATGATAATAGATGGTGAGAGTTGCACCAATGTAGCTAGTACTACCCTTGTAGAGAAGTTAGGGTTACCCTTGCTAACGCATCCCTGGCCTTACAGATTGCAGTGGTTAAATGATTGTGGAGAGGTCAAAGTTAATAAGCAAGTATTGGTAACATTTACTATTGGAAAGTATAGTGATGAGGTGCTTTGTGACGTAGTTCCTATGCATGCTGGGCATTTATTATTGGGAAGGCCATGGCAGTATGATAGGAAGGTGACACATGATGGGTTTAGGAATAGATATAGCTTTGTCAAAAATGGGAGAACCGTGACGCTTGTTCCTTTAACACCAAAAGAGGTCTACGAGGACCAAATAAAGATGAGGGAAAAAGAAAGACAAAATAAAAAGAGTGAGGTCGAGAGTTATGATAAGAAAAAGAAAGAGAGTGAAACTAAAAGTGAGAGAAAAGAAAAGAGTGAGAAAGAGGGAAGAGCGAGAAAGAACTTCTTTGCAGGAGTGGACGAGATTAGGAAAGCATATAAAGCCAGCCATTTCATGGTTTTGCTCGTGTTCAAAGAATCATATCTAACCTTTGATGACATTAATCCTTCTCTTTCTAGTGTTGTTACTTCTTTGTTACAGGAGTTTGAAGATGTGTTTCCGGAGGAAATGCCTATTGGCTTACCACCCATTAGAGGCATTGAGCATCCAATAGATTTCGTACCAGGAGCTGTCATACCCAATAGGCCAGCCTATAGAAGTAATCCCGAAGAGACCAAAGAGCTTCAAAGGCAAGTTATAGAGCTGATGAGCAAGGGGTACGTAAGAGAGAGCATGAGCCCATGTGCAGTACCAGTGCTACTAGTACCAAAGAAGGATGGAAATTGGAGAATGTGTGTTGATTGCCGAGCCATCAATAATATTACGGATCGAAGGCCCATCGCTTATTTTAGTGAGAAGTTGACTGGAGCAGCCTTGAGGTATCCTACCTATGATAAGGAGCTTTATGCGCTTGTAAGGGCCTTGGAAACTTGGCAACATTACTTATGGCCTAAGGAGTTTGTGATACACACAGATCATGAATCCTTAAAGCATCTAAAGAGTCAACGTAAGTTGAATCGAAGGCATGCTACTTGGATGGAGTACATCGAGACATTTCCCTATGTCATTCGGCATAAACAAGGTAAAGAGAACATAGTTGCCGATGCATTATCTCGGAGGTATGTGCTTCTTAATTCTTTGAGTGCCAAAATGCTTGGATTTGAGTATGTTAAGGAATTATATGCCAATGATTCTGATTTTATTGATGTGTTTGCTATATGTGACAAAGGATCATTCGGTAAATTTTATAAGCATGATGGTTATTTGTTTAGGGAAAACAAACTTTGTGTGCCTAATTGTTCTATGCGTGAGTTGCTAGTGAGAGAGGCACATAGTGGTGGCTTGATGGGTCATTTTGGGGTTAAGAAAACTTTAGAGACATTACATGAGCATTTTTATTGGCCTAAGATGAAAAAGGATGTCATTCGCATATGTAATCGATGCATTACATGTAAAAAGGCCAAGTCAAAGGTTTTACCACATGGTTTGTATACGCCTTTACCAGTTCTAGAGAGCCTTGGGTAGATATTTCTATGGATTTTGTTTTAGGCCTACCTAGGACTCGAAGGGGAGAGATTCCATTTTCGTGATCGTAGATAGATTTAGCAAGATGGCACATTTCATTCCATGTCATAAGTCGAGAAGATGCCACCAATATAGCTGATTTATTCTTCAGGGAGGTAGTGCGACTCCATGGTGTTCCTAGGAGTATTGTTTCGGATAGAGATGCTAAGTTCCTTCGTCACTTTTGGAAGGTATTATGGGGAAAGTTAGGTACTAAACTTTTGTTTTCTACTACTTGTCACCCTCAGACTGATGGTCAAACTGAAGTGGTCCATAGAACTTTATCTCAGCTTTTGCGCACTATCATTAATAAGAATTTGAAATCTTGGGAAGACTGTTTGCCATTTATAGAGTTTGCATATAATAGGAGTATTCATTCTTCTACTTCCTATTCTCCTTTTGAGATTGTTTATGGTTTTAATCCGTTGACTCCAATGGATTTGATTCCTTTGCCCGTTGATGCGAGAGCTAGCTTGGATGGTCAAAAGAAAGCGGAGTTGATAAAGTCCATTCATGCGAAAGCGCGGCTTCACGTTGAAAAGAAGAATGAGCAGTACGCTACTCAAGCTAATAAAGGTAGGAAATGTGTGATTTTTGAACCCGGCGATTGGGTTTGGGTTCACATGCGTAAGGAGAGGTTTCCAGCCCAGAGGAAATCTAAGTTGCACCCTCGAGGAGATGGTCCATTTCAGATTCTTGAGCGTGTTAATGATAATGCTTATCAAGTGGATCTTCCTGGTGAGTATAACGTGTCTGCTACCTTTAATGTTTCTGATCTTTCTCCCTTTGATGCAGGTTCAGATTCGAGGACGAATCCTTTTGAGGAGAGGGGGAATGATGTGATCCGAGTGCTCGAGCATTAAAGATCCGTTGCTTGTTCCGGAAGGGCCAATTACGAGAGCACGAGCTAAGAAGATCAAGGAAGCCATGCAAGGATTTATTCAAGCTACTTTGGATGACTTCAATTCAAGTTCAATTTGCAAGAGTCCAATATTCAAGATGGGCTTGAACGAGGAGGAACCAGCCTTGGTACACTTGATTCGGGCTAACGAGGTGGCGAGCATCGGAGTGATTGATTTTTGATGTATAATAAGGGCCAGAAGTGTAATTCTAAATTTGTAGATGCATTCCTTACGTCGTGAGCTTCGAAACGATATATTGTGGGTTTAAATCCGATATCATATGACCAAGTTATGGCCCGTTTAAAATAAGTGGCTTTGCGAGGCCAAGGCCTGCGGGTCTGCATGTCCGGGTTTTTAATTTTAGGGTTTTCTCTTATTTTTAAGTTAGATTAGGATTAGCCACCTTATAAAAACACTCCTTTATGTTATTTTGAGAGGACTTTTGACATTATTGAGTTTAATATCATTGAGAGGATTTTCTCAACTTGTTCTTAAAAGAACTTTTGACTTATCAAAGGATTTGCTAACCTTTGTGGCGTCTTATCTAGCAATCCGGGTTCTTGAGACTTAGCTTCTCAGGGGTTTGGATCTTTTATCCGAATTCTGATCATATTGGCTTTCTTGGGTTTTTGTCAATCTAGTTGTGGGTTTTTCTAGCTTGATCTAGAAGGGTTCTCATCATAGTTCATCCAAGAAGAAGCCCTACCGCTTTTTCAGAAAGAAGGATCCGTCCCAGATGCACAAAACTAAAGATTCTCGCTGCTTCATTTGCAGAAAGCGAGGTCATTTTGCAAAGAATTGTCCTCACAATCAGGATAAAGCTGTGCGTCTTATTCAACACCTTCAACAATCGTCAATGTTATCTGACTCCGAAGATGTTGAATCTGTTTATACAGAACAGAATGAGTATGATGACCAAACTACCTTTGCCATCAGCAATGATTCAACTCATGTACTTCCAATTGAAGACACAGTTCCTGTCATCAGCTGTGCTCAACCAGTCATGACATCCTCCAGTGTAAAAGCACCGGTTCCATCAATCCGCATTCAAATCCTTTCTTCCGGGTTTGCTAAACCTAAACCTCTTATCGGATTTATTGACTTTGGAGCCCAAAAGAGTATGCTTAATCCTAACATTCTTCCATCTTCTTGTTGGGAAAACATCTTGAGTATTTCAAGGCCCTTGATGGCGATATTTTTCATACCTCTTTGATCACCAAACAACCCATTGGTATTCAATTCTTCCAAAATTGTGTTCTTTGGACAAAAGTGGTTGGTTCAACCCTTCACGATAAAGACCTTCTCATAGGTTTTGATCTTCTTCATCAAATGTCCAAATTACGAGATAATGGCCACAAGGATTCGATTTAAACATATGTTTCTTCCATACACAGACACCCTTAAAGCGTGTATGCTCTTTCGGACACACAACCTCCATATCAAACTTTCCAAGAAAAGTTTCTACCTTTTTGTGTTGAAAATCATAGTCGGTTTACTCATCCTTTTCCTTTATGGTAGAACACTCGATTCTTATTAAGCTTCCACTTGACTTAACGAAGATGTCAATCCTCCCAAGGCTACTCATCTAGGGATGACTCCTCTCGACCTCAAGTTAGCTCAAGATAAATGTGCTCAACTTCGTCTCGGGGTTTCATTGAGACCACATCCTCCAATTGGGCTTGTCAAGCCTTTTACGTTGAGAAATGGTCGAGAAATAGTTCATGGGAAAAAACGACTTGTCATAGACTATCGGCCTCGTAATTGTTTTCTATCGGACGACAAGTTCCCACTTCCTCGAGATCTAATCCTTGTTCGTGCACATTCGAGATGCTAAGATCTTTTCCAGAGTTTGATCTCAAGGCCAGATTTTGGCAACTTGGCATCCATTCCAATGCATATTCCTAATGGACTGTTATGCCCTTTGAATTAAAAGTCGCGTCTTTGCTTTTTCAAAAAGTGATGACACGGATCTTTGAGCCTATCCTCCACCATGCTCTTATCTACATTGATGACATCCTTTTGTTTTCTTCTGATCACTTACACTCCATGGCCGTAAAGGTCTACCTGTTACAGCCAGACTTGCACTGCTAGATACTCGTTTCAAAGAGTATCAACATCTTTGTTATTGGTACGATCCTTACAACTCGCACGTAGGAAGTGTCTACTCACTTTCTATCCCAATTTCAATCTGTCACTCAACGATGCCAACCTTCTACTACAACCTTGAAGGTTCAAGTACGAGATCCGGGGAGCGAAACAGGATTGTCACTTCTAAGATAGCAACTCTGCATCACCAGCTTGTCTACCGATTGCAGAACCATGCTCTTGATCTTCCAACAGCACAGTCTTCACATGATGCTTTGATGTTCTTAGCAGACTCTGAGACAGACACCTTCCATAGTTGATTCTGAGACAACTTCAGAAGCATGAACTCCTAAAACTCATGCCTCTTGAATGGCTATCCAACTATGAGAAGTTCCACCAGAATTCTCAGCCACTTCAAACTTCTGATGCTATGTTCGAGAAAAGATCAGACGGCTCGGTTAGAATGACTTTCCAGCCACCATCTTCGGAACAAGCACCCAGAGTTTCTTTCTCTTATACATCAATGATCACAGCAGTCCCAACTGCACAAGAAAAGATTCCCATCCACAGCTTTGCTTCAACAGGATATCCAATATATCCTAGCAAACTCGATGGTCATTTCTTATGGGATGTTCCTCAAGCCCATATGTGTGATCCAGGCTGTCCTTGCCTCGATGATTATTCTGATGATGAGGACGATGCTCCTAAGCGTCGCAAAAAGAAGAAGGTTACCAGAACTCCTGCTACTTGCAAACCCATTAAACCTTTTCCTCCTGATCATCCTGAGTCTATGTCACCTTTACCTATCTACACCAAAGGCCTAAAAATCCTCAGACAAGAGAACCTCTTGCCTTCCTCACCGAAACCACCCTTGATTAAGTTCTGTATGATGTTCTCATCTTCATCCAGTGCTTACAACAGTCAGTTCCCTTCCCTTGACAAACACACGGATCCAACATCTAAGGTTGTCACAAAACCTTATGTTCATGGTCCTGTTACTCCTCTTAGTCAACTTTGAAGAACCTAAACCATTCGAGTGCGCTCCCGATTGGCAAACTCGAGAATGCTAGAGCCAGAATCTTGTTGGAACGATTCACACTAAAGTAGATGCGGTTGCTACACAAGTTCAACATACATCCCAGCAAGTTACTTCTGTTGTCTCTCAGCTAGACAAGATGTATGTAGACATGAACAATAGAGCCATTCAGCTTGACAAAGAACTCATATCTATGATAACACAGAATATCTGGGGTCATGAGTTTAACGAAAAAGAAGCTGAAATCCGCAGTCTTAAGGCGAAACTTGCTCGTATAGATGCAGAAAGGCATTCTCAGCAACCACAGTTGGCTAAGTCAGCTCCTCTACCATTTAAAACATCTACTTTCAAGACATACCAACATTTCTAAAAACCATCCTTATACGAGGCCTCCCGACTGAGTCCCGTGTTTGGTCTATCTCATACCAGCGACCCAAATCCAACTCGGTCCTCCTCACAGACCAAAAAGACATACACCAAAGTCCCCGAAGGACTCACTGTCCCAACACACTGTTCCTAGTCCAGTTCCCACTCCAGAACATACTCCATCTCATGTATTTCGGATACACGATCGATTCATCTTGACACCACATCCCCAGATTCTAAAGCGAAGGCACCACTTCACCGTATTCTTCTCGGCCTCGCTTATGATGGAAACTCCATCTCCATCTTCTTCTAGTCACTCGAGCAATCTTTTGCTTCTCGGTCGATGACTTCTCTTCCACGACTCGGTCTGTCCCGACTTCCTCGAGTCTTCCTCGGCAATTACGAGACCGAACACGCAACCTCTTCGATTTCGAGTCGGACTTTGCAGACATTTCCAGGACTCGCTTATGGTCGAGCCTTCCACTAGTTCTCCTTCTCTGGTCCTCCTTATGTTGATGAACCGGATGATGATGAAGGTTCCACTCATGGCGACCATCTTTGCCTCTACGGAGAGCTTCACACAACTCATCAAAACCAGCGAGTTCTCCTTTGGTTTACATTGATATTCCACGCACAAAATGGCGGAACGATTCCAAGAATTTTTGCTTGGGTCAATGTTCAAGCTGCTTCAACCGGGGGCCACAACTCTTAAAGTACTACAAGAGTTCGGTTCTCGGTTTCATCGGCTCTCTCTCCGAGATTGGTTTGATAGCGTGGGTCCTTATCGCCAACTCAATTTGTTCGGTTTCCAGGAAGTGTCCCTTTGCGTTGGGCATTATTTATGATCAATTTATTGGAGAACCTACTGCAGCAACGAGCTTGCTCGTAGAGAATACATGCGAGATGAAATGCTGTTCCTTACAATGAGAAAGATCTTGATTTTCACTACAAGCGTATGTCCACTCTCTTCTATAAGCTCAATGGCTTTAATGATCCTACACTGAAGCATGTCTTCATCGCCGACACATCCTAAGGAATTACAACACGAGCTTCAAAGGCTTATCTTTGTCAATCGGTTAAATGTTGCGAGACATATCGCTCGCAAGATCTATCAATTAGTCGTTAATGCTCTTGAACGACTATGTGAGCAAAAAGAGTTTTTGAGAGATCTCATTGACAACAAACAACCTTTTCGATCGCTTGCAAGAAGTCTCATCTCAAGATCAAATGCAAGTCCGAAAAAGATTGTCACTTGTCCTCTAAAAAGACAGCTCACTTCCGCAAGTTCCAGTACAGACGGTCCAGATCTAGTTATTCCAAGAAGAAGCCCTACCGCTTTTTCAGAAAGAAGGATCCGTCCCAGATGCACAAAACTAAAGATTCTCGCTGCTTCATTTGCAGAAAGCGAGGTCATTTTGCAAAAAATTGTCCTCACAATCAGGATAAAGCTGTGCGTCTTATTCAACACCTTCAACAATCGTCAATGTTATCTGACTCCGAAGATGTTGAATCTGTCTATACAGAACAGAATGAGTATGATGACCAAACTGCCTTTGCCATTAGCAATGATTCAACTCATGCTCTTCCAATTGAAGACACAGTTCCTGTCATCAGCTGTGCTCAACCAGTCATGACATCCTCCAGTGTAAAGACATCGGTTCCATCAATCCGCATTCAAATCCTTTCTTCCAGGTTTGCTAAACCTAAACCTCTTATCGGATTTATTGACACTGGAGCCCAAAAGAGTATGCTTAATCCTAACATTCTTCCATCTTCTTGTTGGGAAAAACATCTTGAGTATTTCAAGGCCGCCGATGGCGATATTTTTCATACCTCTTTGATTACCAAAAAACCCATTGGTATTCAATTCTTCCAAAATTGTGTTCTTTGGACAAAAGTTGTTGGTTCAACTCTTACGATAAAGACCTTCTCATAGGTTTTTATCTTCTTCATCAAATGTCCAAATTACAGATTATGGCCACAGGGATTCGGTTTAAACATATGTTTCTTCCATACACAGACACCCTTAAACTGTATGCTCTTTCAGACACACAACCTCCATATCAAACTTTCCATGAAAAGTTTATCCCTTTATGTCCTGAAAATCATAGTCAGTTTACTCATCCTTTTCCTTTATGGAAGAATACTCAGTTCTTTATTAGGCTTCCTTTTAAGCTTAATGAGGATATCAATCCTACAAAGGCCACTCATCCAGGGATGACTCCCTCTGACCTCAAGCTAGCCCAAGATGAATGCAGCCAGCTTTTGTCACAAAGGTTAATTGAGCCCACAACCTCAAATTGGGCTTGCCAAGCCTTTTATGTTGAGAAGCGGTCAGAGATAGTTCGTGGTAAAAAGAGACTTGTGATAGACTACCAGCCACTTAAAGCTGTTTTACGTCGTCGATGACAAGTTTCCTCTCCCAAAAATCCAATCCTTATTTGTCCACATCAGAGATGCAAAGCTTTTTCCAAGTTTGATCGAAGGCGGATTTTGGCAACTTGGCATTCATCCATCGAGAAAGATACAAAACAGCTTTACGTATCCCTAGTGCTCATTACCGGTGGACGGTAATGCCTTTCGGTCTTAAAGTGGCACCTTCGCTTTTTTCAAAAGCGATGACACGGATTTTTGAGCCTATCCTCCATCATGCTCTTATCTACATTGATGACATCCTTTTGTTTTCTGCGATCACGAGACACACATGGAGTTACTTTCCACGTTTCACCGGATTGTGGATCGGTATGGCATTATGTTGTCGGCAAAAAAAGAGCACTCTAGGCCGGACATCGGTTGAATTTCTTGGTATGGTCTTAAAAGACGGAAAGTATCATCCTGGGCCCCATATCGCCCAAGAAGCGTTACACTTTCCGGATCACAATCTCACAAGAAAACAAGCTGCGGCAATTTCTAGGCATCATCAATTACCTCAGTGACTTTTTGCCACATGTTGCGGTCTACACTAGTCCTCTCTCAATGATGCTAAAAAAGGCGCCCCGCTTTGGGGACCGGCTCGGACAATAGCTGTCCAACAGGCTAAAGCGATTATTGACTGTGACCTCCACCACTCAAAATACCAAGCGTCGGTCGCCGAATCCTACGGACGGATGCTAGTGAAGAAATCTTGGGAGGCTGTTCTCCTTGAAAGAAATTAATGGTCATGAATTCTACTGTGCCCACGCCAGTGGTCAATTCAAGAATTCTGAAAAGCACTACCACGTTATCTGCAAGGAGACCTTGGCCGTCAAATACGGCATCCAAAAGTTTGAATTTCATTTAATCGGACATAACTTTATAGTTCGATTAGATAATTCAGCTTTTCCTAATATGCGAACTTCAAAAACAAGACGCTACCAGGACAAACATCTTCTCGAGACTAAAAAATTAGTTTGTCAAGTATGACTTCACGGTTCGAGCATATAAAAGGGGATAAGAACACGATCCACTGATCTTCTCACTCGACCCCTTCCGATTCTTACAACCTTGGTTACATCATTTCTATCTTCCCTCTCATGTTGTATGGCCGCCTCTTGACCACCGCAACTACGAAAAAGACTTTTCCTCGAACCTCTCTTTTCGGTCCGCTTCACAGATTCGGGACTTTGCCAAAAAATTCCTATTTCGCTACTTCACCAATATCTACCGTAGTCAACCTGCTTTGGTCTTCCCGTTTCCATCACGAACATCTTTTTCTCACCGGTTTTACTATTGATCCCAAACGGGATATCAGCGAGGATGAACTTTGGTTCATTTGGTGCCTCGCCACTTTGTATGCCACCAAATTGGTCTTTCCTTTTCACGCTATTGAGACTCTCTCAATAGTCCACCACTTGCGGGTTCGCTCATGTTTGAATGGTTCTCCCCATTCTTGGTGGAGAAGACAATTCCAACAGATTCTTTGAAAGACTTCATCTCTCTCGGATTACGACTATGAAAAAGACAAGTTCACCTCTGTTTTCATTATTCATAGGGCATATTTCCAACATCCTGTTACCCGATCATTTTGGACACAAGACCAGGCATATGAATGGAAAACCCTTCCTCATCCTTTTCCTCTTGACATGATCCTACCACTTTGTTCAAGAACTCAAGCAGTTCCTCCTCGATTTAAATCATGTTCCTCCTCCAAATAACGAGATATTCAACACACTTCCCTAGGACCTCAACATGAAGTCTGTCGGTTCCATCCTCTAGTGCAAATCCTGGTGGCCTCATGTTCAGAAGAAGAACGCCCGGATTACACCAACATCATGTACCGGGACTCACAAGATCCTTACGAAGACTTTTCTCCGTCTTCTCTCGGTCCTACCAACCTCCTCGGTCCACGAGGCTCTTCCTCCTACACGGTAGAACACCCACCGAGAATCTACTCACAACGTGTTTGGAGCAACCGATATTAGTGATGATGACACGGACGGTGAAGATGACATCATGAACCTGTCCCCATCTCACTTTATGTAATGGTTTGGCTTGTTTTGGTTTGCTTTTCATAAAGTCACTTTATGACTTTTGTTTGTTTGTAATAATGTAGCTTTTCTTTTCCAAAAGCTACTTTTATCTTTTGTTTGTTAGCAATCATGTGGATAGGGGTCTGTCTACCACACACGTGTTAGATTGCTTTTTTAAAAGCTACTTTTAGTTTTTGTTTGTTTTTATTCAAGTGGCTAGGGAGCTGTCCCACCACTAAAGTTTGTAGGCTTGTTTCTCGGAGCTTTTCCTATATAAAGGAAACTCCTCTCCTTTTGTAAGATATACTCGAAATATACTTGAAAATACTTAAATGAATACTATGGTTTTCTTAAACATTCTCTTGTTTTCTCTAAGTATTCGAAGTTAGACTCTTCTACGAGTTTGTTCATCTCTATCCTTGTTGAGTACGTCTATACACAAAACCTTGTGTAGGTTTCGTATAGTTAGTTGGTTACCAACCCCAAAGCCCTTGCATCGGTTGAGAAACGACGGTATGTAAGTACGTTGTTCATGCTTAAGGAAAAGCCAAACGGACGGGCGAAAAGATAGCGTGGTATGCGAAACGGTCGGACCCACTTTCTTTGGTATATGGTCGTTTTGTTGGTCTTGGGTAACCCGATAGATGATATTGTTCATTGGGACGAATTGGTTCGTCTTTTGTACTCAACGTGAGTGGATAGCCCGAGTGATATCTGTGGAAGCAAAGCTGTGGATGGGGATCTTTTCTTGTGCGGTTGGGATGCTTTGTGATCATTGAAGTATAGGAGAAAGAAACTACAGGTGCTTGTTCGAGAGGATGGTATTTGGAAAGTCATTCTAACCGAGCCGTCGATCTTTTTTCGAACATAGCATCGAAGTTTGAATCGGTGAGAATTCACGGTGGAACTTCTCATAGTTGGATAGCCATTCGAGAGGCATGAGTTTTAGGAGTTCATGCTTACGAAGTTGTCTAGGAATCGAACTATGGAAGGAGTTGTCTCGGTGTTTGCTAAGATCATCAAAGCATCGTGTGAAAAGCTGTCTTTGTGGGAAGATCATGAGCATGGTTCTACAATCGGTAGACAAGGTGGTGATGCGAGTTTCTATCTAGAAGTGGCGATGCATTACGCTCCACAGAATCTGTACTTGAACCTTGAGGGTGTAGGAAGGTTTTCATCGTTGGTGTGATTGAAATTGGGATAGAAAGTGAGTAGAACACTTCCTTGCATGCGAGTTGTGAGGAATTTGTACTAATAACAGCATGTTGATAATCTTTGAATATGGTGTCTAGCGGTGCAAGTGCGGCGATGCTTGGGAGACCTTTTCGGCCATGAAGTGTGAGGATTAGCCGAACACCACCAAAATGAAGGTGAGTGTATTTTCTCGTTTCCACTTAGAGCAATTAAGTCGGGTGGAATCTCTAGAGTGACATCTTTGCTCTTCTTGGGAAGGCGATAAAGTGCTTTGGTCTAGTCGAGAGGAGTGGACATATTCTTTTAGAGTAGGTCTATTAATATGGATGAGAGTGCTAATTCCTCGAGTTAAGGAATTTTCTCTAAGAAAGGGCTAAGTAAAGGCATGGAAGACTCGAGAAATCTGTGTAGATTCGGGAATATAACTATATTGACAAGGTTTTCTATTTTGGAAGCTATGTGTTTAGTACAAGATTTGGGTAAAGACAAAGTAGAAGACATACAAATAGGAGATAGATTTGTAGGTTGAGATGAAGATGAAGCCATGATTTGAAAGTTGTTTTCTCTTTTGTATCCAGAAGACAAGAAACTAATCACAAATTGTACCAAACTCCCACTTAGTCCTCCTCGAACCAAAACGATCCACGCCAAAAGCACAAAAACTCTGTCCCGAGTCCGGTACCAACTCCCGTACCTACTCCATCCCATTTCTCGGATACACAATCGACTCTCTTACTACTCCGCATCCTACGGATCCCAGACAGAAGGCCCCTCTTTGCCAGTATTCTTCTCATTCGACCTACGATGGAAAGTTCATCTCCGTCTTCTTCTAGTCACTACGAGCACTCTCTACTTCCCGGTCGATTACTCTTCTTCCGCTAATCGGCTGACCAAACTTCATCGATTCCTCCTCGAGAGATTGATTGTACCCTCTTACGATTACGAGTCAAAATTTACGAGACATTTCTAGACTCCTCATGGTCGAACCCTCCACTAGTATGTCCCAAGAGTGACATGCGCTTTCTGTGGGAGGGTGATAAAGCGCCTTTGGTCAAGTCTAGAAAGTTGGACATACTCTTTTGGAGCGAGGTCTAGTTTGTATGGATGAGAGTTCTAATTCCTCGGGTTAAGGAATTTTCTCTTTATACAGATGGTAAGGACTAAGTAAAGGCATGGAAGACTCAGAAATCTGTGCAGATTCGGGAATATAACTATATTCAACAAGGTTTTCTATTTTAGAGGCTAGGTGTTTAGTGCAAGATTTGGGTAAAGACAAAGTATAAGTCATAGAAATAGTAGATAGATATGTATGTTTAGATGAACATGTAGCCATGGGTTTGAAAGATGTTTTCTCTTTTGTATCGAGAAAACAAGAAACTAATCACTAATTATACCACATCGTGCAGGAACGAGGCAGGGCTTTGATACCACCTCGGGCGGTGTGCTCTCCAAGACACGGGTAGAACAATATGTCACACTTGAAATTCCTTCTCGGTGATTGCTCTGTGGAAACAAGAAGGCTACCCTCACCTCCATCTTGGAGGTGTTTGTGATTCTAACTCTTCGTGGCGAGAAAGGGCTTGTCGGTCACGGCCAGGGCTAGCACTACTAGATACAAGATTCAAGGAGTACCAACATCTTTGTAATTGGTACTTTCTTGACAACCCTACATGCGGGTAGTGTCTTACTCACTTTCTACCCGAACTTGAACTTGTCTCTTTAAGATCAAGAACCTCCCAATGACTTTAAAGGCGGTCACCTCAAAGATGGCCACTTTACACCACCAGGTGGTGTGAGACTTTAGAATCATGCCCTTGATCTACCAACACCTCGATCAACTTCGAGATGCGTTGATGATCCTAGTTGATACGAGAGACAACACCCTCATCATTCGGATTCTAAGGCGGATCCGGAAGCAAGAGCTTATAAAGCTTATGCCTCTTGATGGCTTTTAATTATGAGAGGTATCATCGAGAACGCTCAGCCATTACAAACCACGAAGCATCCTTTGACAAAAGAGGCTCACAGAGTTTCGTTCTCTTACACTTGATGATCCAAGCGGTTCGGACCAACCAAGAAAACATTCCTATCCAATGTTTTAGTCGTGAAGGATATCCTATCTATCCGGCCCGATTAGATGGTCACTTAACATGGGATGTACCAGACAACGGTCAATGTAGAGAAGGCTGCCCTTGTGATGAGAACCCTTCTAGATCAAGATAGAAAAACCCACAACTAGATTGACAAAAACCCAAGAAAGACAATATGATCAGAAATCGGATAAAAGATAAAAAACACTGAGAAGCTAAGTCTCAAGAACCGGATTGCTAGATAAGACGCCACAAAGGTTAGCAAATCCTTTGATAAGTCAAAAGTTCTTTCAAGAACAAGTTGAGAAAATCCTCTCAATGATATTAAACTCGATAATGTCAAAAGTCTTTTTAAAATAACATAAAGGAGTGTTTATATAAGGTGGCTAATCTAATCTAACTTAAAAATAAGAGAAAACCACAAAATTAAAAACACTGGACCCGCGAGGGACCCGCGGGGGCCTTGGCACATGCAAAGCCCACCTTATCTTAAGCGGGCCATAACTTGGTCATATGATATCGGATTTTAACCCGCGATATATCGTTTCGAAGCTCTCGACGTAAGGAATGTATCTACAAATTTAGAATTACTCTTCTGGCCCTTATTATACTTCAAAAATCATTCTCTCCGATGCTCGCCACCTCGTTAGCCCAGAATCAAGTGTACCAAGGCTGGTTCCTCCTCGTTCGAGCCCATCTTGAATATTGGACTCTTGCAAATTGAACTTGAATTGAAGTCATCCAAAGTAGCTTGAATAAATCCTTGCATGGCTTCCTTGATCTTCTTAGCTCGTGCTCTCGTAATTGGCCCTTACGGAACAAGCAACGGATCTTTAATGCTACGAGCACTACGGATCACATCATTCCCCCTCTCCTCAAAAGGATTCGTCCTCGAATGCGAACACACATCAAAGGGAGAAAGATCGAAACATTAAAGGTAGCAGGACACGTTATACTCGCGGGAAGATCCACTTGATAAGCATTATCATTAACACGCTCAAGAATGCGAAATGGACCATCTCATCGAGGGTGCGACTTAGATTTCCTACGGGCTGGAAACCTCTCTTACGCATGTGAACCCAAACCCAATCGCCGGGTTCAAAAATCACACGTTTCCTACCCTTATTAGCTTGAGTAGCATATTGCTCAATCTTTTTCTTAATAAAATAAGCAATGGGCCTTCGATCTGCATCAAAACAACTCCGATACCTATTCTGAGGCATCACATTCAATCTCAAAAGTACGATTAAAATTAGGTAATGCTAGAATAGGTGCAGAACATAACCCTTCTTTAAGATCAATGAATGCTTTATCTTGGTCAACACTACAAGTAAATGCAAAATTCTTTTTAACAACATCAGTAAGAGGTTTGGCAATAGTGCTAAAATACTTAACAAAGCGCAGATAAAAACTAGCTAAACCATGAAAGCTCCTTACCTCATTTGATGCTCTTAGTCGTTGCCAACTCAAAAATAGCCTTAACATTTTCTTGATCCACCACTATACCATTTGCACCAACAACAAAACCAAGAAAAACAACTTACTCTATGCAAAAATAACATTTCTTAAAATTAGCATACAACTTTTCTTTCCTCGAAACATCTAACACACATCGCAAATATCCAATATGAACTTCTAAAGTCTTGCTGTACACTAGAATATCATCAAAATAAACAACAACAAACTGACCTATAAATGCACGCAACACATGATTCATTAATCTCATAAAAGTACTAGGTGCATTAGTAAGACCAAAAGGCATAACTAACCATTCATACAATCCATATTTGGTCTTAAAGGCAATTTTCCATTCATCACCTTCTAAATACGAATTTGGTGATAGCCACTTTTTAAATCAATTTTAGAAAATAAACAAGCTCCATGCAATTCATCCAGCATATCATCTAACCTAGGAATGGGATGGCGATATTTTACCGTAATATTATTGATGGCTCGGCAATCAACACACATTCTCCAATTTCCATCCTTCTTTGGTACTAGTAGCACTGATGCTGCACATGGGCTCATGCTCTCTCTTACGTACCCCTTGCTCATCGGCTCTATAACTTGCCTTTGAAGCTCTTTGGTCTCCTCGGGATTACTTCTATAGGCTGGCCTATTGGGTATGACGGCTCTGAGTACGAAATCTATTTGATGCTCAATGCCTCACAATGGGTGGTAAGCCAATAGGCATTTCTCTCAGGAAACACATCTTCAAACTCACTGTAACAAAGAAGTAACAACACTAGAAAGAGAAGGATTAATGTCATCAAAGGTTAGATATGATTCTTTGAACACGAGCAAAACCATAAAATGGCTTGCTTTATATGCTTTCCTAATCTCGCCCACTCCTGCCAAAGAAGTTCTTTCTCGCTCTTCCCTCTTTCTCACTCTTTTCTTTTCTCTCACTTTTAGTTTCACTCTCTTTCTTTTCTTATCATAACTCTCGACCTCGCTCTTTTTATTTTGTCTTTCTTTTTCCCTCATCTTTATTTGGTCCTCGTAGACCTCTTTTGGTGTTAAAGGAACAAGCGTCACGGTTCTCCCATTTTTGACAAAGCTATATCTATTCCTAAACCCATCATGTGTCACCTTCCTATCATCTTGCCATGGCCTTCCCGATAATAAATGCCCGGCATGCATAGGAACTACGTCCTAAAGCACCTCATCACTATACTTTCCAATAGTAAATGTTACTAATACTTGCTTATTAACTTTGACCTCTCCACAATCATTTAACCACTGCAATCTGTAAGGCACGGGATGCGTTAGCAAGGGTAACCTAACTTCTCTACAAGGGTAGTACTAGCTACATTGGTGCAACTCCCACCATCTATTATCATACTACACACCTTATTATTCACAATGCATCTAGTATGGAAGATGTTCTCTCTCTTGCTCCATGTCATCAACACTCATTTGTGTACTCAAAGCACGCCTAGCAACTAGGGATTCACCTTTCGCAAGGTATTTACTTCATCATCATCATCTTCCAAAAATTCATTCTCTGCCTCATACTCATCTATAAGCTCGTATCTATGCCTATTATTTTTCCCATCATGTCTTGCTTGACATGTCTAGCCTTGTTTTGCTTTCTACTAGTTTGCACCTTATTGAATACTCTCGATGGCAGCTTCATGTTGCCTCAGTAGTTTCCCATCTCATCAAACCTCACATTCATCTTCTCAAATGCTTGGTGCATTGCCTTGAAAGTGAAAGTAAAGTCTACCGTAGAAGGTTGCGCCTCACTTTTATCATCCATATTAGTTATTTGAATCTGCAAAGAGATGTTAGCAAAATGTAAAAACAACAATGAACCTCACAAGCCTCGCGTGTTTACACTAGCGATGTCACTCCACTCGTGTTTACACTCGAATAGGCTTTTACCCAAAGCTGTGCTCACACACTCTTGCCTTTTACCACTTATATTTTCTCGGTCAAGTTCTTTAGGAACTAATAACTCAATCGAGGAAAGTACCAAAGTATAATCCTTCTAACAATCACAGTTCAAGAAACAAGAAAAAGGAAAAAGGAAACAAACGAACAAGAATATAGGAAACAAGAATAACAAAACCAAGAAAACAAAGGAGATCACCCAATATGATTATTATTAATGTGATTTTTTTTCTTTTTTTTTTTTTTGGTCTTTTTTTTTTGTAAAACCTAAATAATTTTAATTTGAATGAATTTAGGGGAAAAGGTAAAATTTATGGATTTATGGAAAGAAAACCCGGGGATGCAAAATTGATATAAGAAAACCCTAAAATATCTGTTCATGCGGCACTTTTTATGCGGCATTGTTCATACGATACGTTTGTTCATGCGCTTATTGTTCACGTTTTTTTTTTTTGCTAGAACAAGAATGAAAAATCTCAAATAAGAATGAGAAAAAAAAAACAATAAAGATAGATGAATCTGACCTTGGTGCCTAAGCTACGATACCAGTGATGAGAACCTTCCAGATCAAGCTAGAAAAACCCACAACTAGATTGACAAAAACCCAAGAAAGCCAATATGATCAGAATTCGGATAAAAGATCCAAACCACGAGAAGCTAAGTCTCGAGAACCGGGATTGCTAGATAAGAACGCCACAAAGGTTAGCAAATCCTTTGATTAGTCAAAAGTTCTTTCAAGAACAAGTTGAGAAAATCCTCTCGATGATATTAAACTCGATAATGTCAAAAGTCTTTTTTAAAATAACATAAAGGAGTGTTTATATAAGGTGGCTAATCTGTCCCAACTTAAAAATAAAGAAAACACAAAATTAAAAACACTGGACCGCGGGACCGCGGGGCCTTGGCACTGTAAAGCAGCTATCTTAAACGGGACATAACTTGGTCATATGATATCGGATTTTAACCCGCGATATATCGTTTGAAGCTGTGACCAAGTTATGACCAAGTTATAGTCCGTTTAAAATAAATGGCTTTGCGAGGCCAAGACCTGCGAAGTCTGCGCAGTCCAGCTTTACAATTTTTAGGGGTTTTCTGCTACATTTTTTAAGTTAGATTAAGGTTAATGCGCCTATATAAACCTCTATATGTTATTTTGAGGGACTTTGACATTGAGTTTAATATCATTGAGAGAGTTTCTGACTTGTTCTTGAAAGAAACATTTCGACCTATCAGAGATTTGCCCTAACCTTTGTGGCGTCTTATCTAGCAATTTGGGGTTCTTGAGACTTAGCTACCAAGAAGTTTGGATCTTTATACGAATTTTGATCATATTGGCTTTCTTCTTTCATTTTTGTCAATCTGAGTTATTGGGTTTTCTAGCTTGATCTAGAGAAGGGTTACAGTTGGTATTGAGACTTAGGCACCCCGAGAGTTAGATTCATCTGCTCTTAATTGTTTTTTTTCTCATTCTTATTTGAATTTTTCATTCTTGTTTCTAGCAAAAAATGGGAGAAGCCGTGATGCTTGTTCCTTTAACACCAAAAAAGGTCTACGAGGACCAAATAAAGATGAGGAAAAAGAAAGACAAAATAAAAAGAGTGAGGTCGAGAGTTATAAGAAAAGAAAGAGAGTGAGGCTAAAAGTGAGAGAAAAGAAAAGAGTGAGAAAGAGGAAGAGTGAGAAAGAACTTAACTTTGCGGGGAGTGGGTGAGATTAGGAAAGCATATAAAACAAGCCATTTCATGGTTTTGCTCGTGTTCAAAAAGAATCATACCAACTGATGAGAACCCCTACAGAATCAAGCTGAAAAACCCACGACTAGATTGACAAGAACCCAAGAAAGCCAATATGATCAAAATTCAGATAAAAGATCCAAGACCCTTGGGAAGCTAAGTCTCAAGAACCCAGGATTGCTAGATAAGGGCGCCCACGAAAGGTTAGCAAATCCTTTGATAAGTCGAAAAGTTCTTTGAGAACAAGTTGAGAAAATCCTCTCAATGATATTAAACTCAATAATGTCTAAAAGTCCCCTCGAAAATAACATAAAGGAGTGTTTATATAAGGTGGCTAACCCTAATCTAACTTAAAAATAAGAGAAAACCTAAAATTAAAAACTTGGACCCGCATGGGACGAGTACGAGGGCCTTGGCTGCAAAGCCAGAAACTTATTTTAAGCGGGCCATAACTTGGTCATATGATGTCGGATTTTAACCCATATACGTTTCGAAGCTCTCGACGTAAGGAATGCATTACAAATTTAGAATTACTCTTTAGCCCTTATTATACTTCAAAAATCATTCCCTCCGATGCTCGCCACCTCGTTAACACAGAATCAAGTGTACCAAGGCTAGTTCCTCCTCGTTCAAAAATGTCTTGAATATTGGACTCTTGCAAATTGAACTTGAATTGAAGTCATCCAAGGTAGCTTGAATAAATCCTTGCATGGCTTCACTTGATCTTCTTAGCTCTCGTGCTCTCGTAATTGGCCGCCTTACGGAACAAACAGCGGATCTTTAATGCTCTCTGAACCTTTCACGGATCACATCAATCTTCCCAAAATTCATTCTCTGCCTCGTACTCATCTATAGGCTCATATCTCCCCATGCCTATTATTTTCCCATCATGTCTTGCTTGACATGTCTAACCTTATTATGCTCTCTCTTAGTTTGCATCTTACGGATAGAAAGCCCGTATTTTTTCGATTAACCCGTCTGCATCAAACCTCACATTCATCTTTTCAAAGGCTTGGCAAGCATTGCCTTCAAAGTTAAAGTAAGATTATGCAGGTAGGAGGTTGTGCCTCACTTCTATCATCCGTATTAGTTATTTGAAGGCTGCCGAAGAGATGTTAGCAAAATAGAAAAACAGTAATAAATCTCACAAGCATCACGTGTTTACACTCGCGATGTCACTCCATCGTGTTTACACTCGAAATAGGCTTTTACCGAAGCTGTTGCTCACACACTCTTGCCTTTTACCACTCTTATATTTTCTCGGTCAAGTTCTTTAGGAACTAATAACTCAATTAAGGGAAAGTACTAAAGTATAATCCCCCCAACAATCACGATCTAAGAAACAAGAAAAAGGAAAAAAGAAACAAACAAATAAGAATACAAAAAACAAGAATAACAAAACCAAGAAAACAAAGGAGATCACCAAATATGATTATTATTATTGTGATTTTTTTTTCTTTTTTTTTCAATTTTTTTTGGTCTTTTTTTTTCTTGTTTTGGTAATCCTAAATAATTGAAATTTGAATGAACTTAGGGGATGATGAGATTGAGGATAAGGATGGTACAAGCACATGGAATAAAGTATATTTGAGATCCTATTCAAGATTCTTTGTTGGACTAGTCACGAGCTCGTGCAAAGAAATTGAGGAAAGCGCTTAATGGGCTGATTAAGCAACTTGCGATCAATCAAATGCATGGAGGCCCGTTGAAGGAACCTCTTGCGATGAGAGAACCCTACTAGATCAAGCTAGAAAAACCCATGACTAGATTGACAAAAATCCAAAGAGAAAGCCAATATGATCGTAATTCGGATAAAAGATCCAAACCCTTGAGAAGCTAAGTCTCGAGACGCCCATAGAATTAGCAAATCGCTTTGATAAGTCGAAAGTTCTTTCGAAACAGTTGAGAAAATCCTCTTAATGATATTAAGCTCAATAATGTCAAGAAGTCTCTTTAAAATAACATAAAGGAGTGTTTTATATAAAGTGGCTAATACTAATTTAAAAGATAAGAGAAAACCTAAAATTAAAAACCTGGATCCATGAGACCATAATGAGGCCTTGAGCTGACCCGTAATATCTTAGTTTCAAAGCTCTCGCGTAAAGAATGTATCCAAAAATTTATAATTGCTCTTACATTACATATTATACTTGAAAATCATCACCTCTCTAGATGCTCGCCACCTCGTTAGCTCGAATCAGAGTGTACCAAAAATTTGGTTCACTGCCCATTCAAACTCATCTTGAATATTGGACTCTTGCAAATTAAATTTCAATTAAGTCATCCAAAGTAACTTGAATAAATGCTTAACATTGCTTCCTCGATCTTCTTAAGCTTGTGCTCTCGTAATTGGCCCTTACGGAACAAGCAACGGATCTTTGCGCTACGAGCACTCTCTTGAATCTGAACTTGCATCGAAAGGGAGAAAGATCAGAAACATTAAATGTAGCGAACACGATTATACGCGCTGAAAGATCACTTTATATGCTTTGTCATTAATACGCTCAAGAATGCGAAATGGACCAATCTCCTCGAGGGTGCAACTTAGATTTCCTACGAATAATTGTGACAATCAAAGATCCAACTCGAGCACTTCTTTTCACTCGAAGTAAGCCTGGATTACTCTTTCCTCGAAAACTTGAAGGAATAGTGCTTTGATTTTGCTAAATCTCCATCCTCACTGCATCTACTCAATACCCCTCTCTCGCATCTACCTCTTACATATCTCCATTTCCCCCACATCTTTCTACTTCGGATGCTCGATCATCACCATCATTTTCCAAAATTCAATTTCTCTGCCTCATACTCATCTATAGGCTCATATCTATCTTATTATTTTCCCCATCATGTCTTTGCTTGACATGTCTAGCCTTGTTTTGCTCTCTTAGTTTGCACCTTCTGAATATTCTCAATGGCGTACGTCATGTTGCTTTCCAGCCCGTGCATCCACATCAGTAGCCACATTAAATCTTCTCGAATCTCTTGGTGGTCATTGCCTTGAAAGTGAAAGTAAGGTCTACCGTAGAAGGTTAACGCCTCACTTTTATCATCCATATTAGATTATTTGAATCTGCGAAAAAGATGTTAGCAAAATAGAGAAAAACAACAATGAACCTCATAAGCCTCGCGTGTTTACAAAGCGCGATGTCACTCCACTCGTATGTTTATATTCAAATAGGCTTTTACCCAGAAGGCGTGCTCTTCATGCTCTTGCCTTTTATCACTCTTATTTTTTCTCGAGTCAAGTTCTTTAGGAACTAATAACTCAATCAAGGGAAAGTACCAAAGTATAATCCCTGCTAACAATCACGATCCAAGAAACAAGAAAAAGGAAAAAAGGAAACAAACGAACAAGAATATAGGAAAGCAAGAATAACAAAACCAAGAAAACAAAGGAGATGAACCAAATATGATTATTATTATTATGATTTTTTCTTTTCTTTTTCTTTTCTTTTTTGTGGATTTAAGGGGAAAAACCACAAGGATCACGATACTGTTCATGCGGCACAAAGAAACCACAAGAAAACCATTTAAAAATACTATTCATGCGGACTTTGTTCATGCAACCTACATTTCATTTTTTTTTTTTTTTTTTGCTAGAACAAGAATGAAAAATCTCGAAACAAGAATGAAAAAAAAAACAATAAAGATAGATGAACCTGACCTTGGTGCCTAAAAGTTCTAATACTAAGCGATAAGAACCCCTCTAGATCAAGCTAAAGAAAAACCCACAACTAGATTGACAAAAATCCAAGAAGAAGCCAATATGATCAGAATTGAGATAAAAGATCCAAACCCTTGAGAAAGCTAAAAGTCTCAAGAACCCAGTGCTAAGATAAGACTCTTTGATATTGTGTATGGAAGAAACATATGTTTAAACCAAATCCCTGTGGCCATAATCTGATGGGTATGGATGTGATCAACGACACGAATCAGCGGGGATAAGTTGAAAGTTAACGAAAACAAGTTGAGAAAATCCTGCTTAATGATATTAAACTCAATAATATCAAAAGTCTCTTCAAAATAACATAAAAGGAGTGTTTAATTTAAAGAAATAAGAGAAAACGCTTAAAATTAAAAACACGGACCCGTAGGACCACGGGGCCTAGGCACGTAAAGCCATTTATTTTAAGCGGGCCTTAACTTGGTCATATGATGTAGGATTTTTGACCCGGAGAATATACCGTTTCGAAGCTCTCGACGTAAAGAATGTATCTGCAAATTTATAGTTGCTCTTCTGGCCCTTAGTATACTTCAAAAATCATCCTCTCAAGATGCTACGCCACCTCGTTAGCTTCCGAATCAAGTGTGCCAGAAGTTTGGTTAAATCCTCATTCAAGCTCATCTTGAATATTGGACTCTTATAAAATTGAATTTGAATTGAAGTCATCCAAAGTAGCTTGAATAAATCCTTGTATTACTTCCTTGATCTTATTGAGTGCATTACTCTAAGTAATTGGCCCTTTTAGAACAAGCAGCGGATTTTTAATGCTGAGCACTCTGATCTACATCATCTCAAAGATATTCAGATCAAGTTCTTGATTTTTCTGAATAATTATTCATAAAATTGGCAAATTGGCATGCACAATATGGTAGGAAGGTATGCTACCATCTTTTCTGATACTTTCTATTTTTAAAAGGGGCAGCTTATTTTCCTATTCTTAAAAAGAACGCGAATCTGCTAATTTCTTTTTATTTAGTCATTTAACATATGTAAGATTCTTTCCTTTTCGTTTAGATTAAGGATTCTTTATTTTTATTTAGATTTGGATTCTGATTTAATTAGGATTCTTTCATATTCATTTAAATTCAGATTCTGATTTGAT